>JABFPJ010004601.1:0-13483 GCA_022817425.1 Gryon sp. ZL-2020 | reverse complement strand
GTGGAAGGAATTAAAGGAGAAAAATCGTGTAATAAAAATAAGAGAAAAAAGGGCAACCGATGATAAAATTTGAGCAAGATTCGTTTCTCACGATAATTCAGGAATAATTCAAAGACTAGAAGACACTTGTTGCGATAAGAGGTCTGCGTCTATCTATCGCATATCTAGTCGTTGATACGAAGCACTGGAGATATGCTAATCGAAAACTTCCTGCGGCAACGAGAAAACCGGGAACAGAGCGGCGACAAGCGCATGTACACGCTCGTTTCCGAGCGCCGATTTGTATTAGAACTGGTATTCCAAACTCGAAACTTAAATCAGGAATGCCGCAATAGGGATGAGATTAATAAATGTTGTGACATTTTAGTCTTATTATTAGTTTGCTTTTTTTTATACCTTCGCCGATGATAGTTAACAATTTAATTAAACGCAAACGCATGTTTTACACAATCGACAATTAATGCAATTAACCTTTTCAGCCTTTGGTCCGCGGGGCTTCACTACGAGCATATCTTCCTCTGCGTTTGGCGCCATTTCCGATTCACTGCAACAGAAAGAAATTATTTTTCATTTTAGTTTGATTGTGTAAGAATTTTTTCATGCTTTTCAAATTAATGTTAAATTTCCCGCCAAAATGATGATTAAATTTTAGTTTGTATTTTGAAAATTAGAGAAATTATATTTAAATTTCCCGCCAAAATGGCGAAATAAAAAAAATATATTAAAAGGGATTTCTGTAAATATTTTATTTATATTTTGAAATTATTTTTAATCAATTTTAAATTTCCCGCAAAATGTACAAAATTCCAGCTAAATATGACATTAAACAATGTTTCTATGAATGAAATTAAACTCCAATTTAAATTTTGCTTAAATTTCTCTTGTATTTTGAAATTGTACAAAAAGTCAAGTTTGAATTTCGCGCCAAAATATATATAATATTTTGAAAAATTTCGATGTTTATCGATTTTTTCGATACTTTGAAAAGTATCGAAAAATCGATAATCTATAATCGAAAATATCGAAAAAATCGATAAGGTCACTTTTAAACATGAAGTTAGCTCTGTTATTATTAATTTAATTAATATGAGCTAACTTCACATAGCAGCTTACTTCATTTTGCATCAAAATTGTAACTAACTTCATGCAGTAAAATTATTTATCAACGCATTCAACTTCATGTTATAAAAACAACTTCATGTTTCATCACAATGAAATTAATTACAGTTCATTTATTTATTTACAGTTTATGGTTCGAAAATGATGTGAAGTTAGCTGCAATTGATTTAGAAAAATATGATTTCACTATGAAGTTAGTTGCAGTTACTTTTGCAGTTCCTTAATAGCAATTGACTAACTAATAATAATTAACGTGAAGTTAGCTCTGGAATTGTTGAATAAATTAATATCACCTAACTTCAGAGTAACAATAAAACTGCAGCTAACTTCATTGTGCATTAATAATTGTAACTAACTTCACAAAACAGATTTATTCATCAACGCAACTAATTTCATGTGATAAAAAATGGTCATTACAATGAACTTGCCCACAATTGATGACCAAAAAAAATTCTAATCTTTTCCAAAAATTTAAAAAACAATATTTAATATTCAGCTTGAAAAAAATAAAAAAAAATTACTAAATTACTTTAAATAATTTCCCGCCAAAAAATAATGCATTAAAATGTCTGAAACATAAACAAAAGAAAAAGTAAAATGATTTGAAAGAACTGCGATAATTAAACGAAAGAAAATATGCGACAGTAAAAGTTAGCTGCATTGCATTGAAATATAAATCATGATATCAAATCGCTTCATTATCATATAAATCATGCGCGATGAAATACCGCTTTGACACGTTTAAATGTGAAGTTATGTACAAACACAAGCGACGCATAAATCAAGAATGCTTATTTGAATATACGATTCAAGTGTTTTTCATGTTTGAGTGCTGTGACTGTTGTCATATTGAGTATCCGAATATAATATTTCGTTTGTAATTTCATCAGCACGACGACCAAAGTGATTCTCGAAATCTATGACGCGTCATCAAGCGCTGGCCGGTCGCGCGCTGAGCTCAGCAGAGCGCCTGCCAATGGCCGCGAAATTATCAAACGGTACTTGCTTCACTACTTCGTCACGCAGGAACAGACGTCAATGTCACAATACGGTACCATATGAGCTGCGCTAAACACTCTGAGTGTCCTTACTTAATCTTGATGAATCAAACAAATTGAAAGACAACTTTTTTGTTCCCGATTTTAGATGTCGACAAATGTAAGTATTTCTAACCTTTCTTTTCAAAACAACACTTTCTTTTGTTTGATAAAACTCATTAATATTTAAAGCATTTTGGTTTTGTTTATTACATTTTTATAAATAAACAATATTTTTTATTAGTTTTGGAATTTAGGTTAATTTTTAGGTTATAAATGAACAAAGTCGAGAAATTAAAAAAAGACAAAAGAAGATGAAAAAGAAACAAAAGAAGATGCGTTGTTTTTTGGTAATGTTTACATCAGGCTATCTTATCAACTTTGTTGTTATATTACTTTGTTGATTTTTATATTTGATTTTAAAGAAAATATTGAATTATTTATGTTATTTAAATATTCGAAGAAAAGTAAAAATACATTTCTCGCGATTTAATGAATTCAAATCCTTATTTATATATAGAATATAATTCATTGCATTAATCTAATTATTTCAACGCTAATGTATTCGATTTTCATTATTATATAGGTTAATATGATTAATTGGTATTTTCTTGAAAATAAACAAATTGCAATTACACGTTCGTTTGCAGAAATGATTTTTCGAAAAGTACAGTTAATATTGATGTTTAAATAATTTATCTTAATTTGATTATTCCTCTTTTTCGTTTATTTTTGTTGCATTTTTTTGACCTCATTTTTGTTTATTCTGCCCACAGGCACAAGTCTGCTGTAGAAGGTGGCAATAAACGTAAAAATCACTTCCGCAATATTCAGTTAAGGTATGTGTACGCGTGTTTATATTTAAGCATTCAAATTTTACGTTTACTTCAGCATCTGGAAACAGTCCTTCCTTAAACCGTTACGACGATAAAACTCAAAAATACTTCAAAATGATGTTCATCTTAATTAATCAGGTATTTATGTTATCATATAATAAATAAATCTACAGTTTAAACATTTAATTTATAGTTAAACATTTCAGCATATTTAAGAAAGATATTTCGAAGCCGATATTTGGAAGTCATGAAATGAAAAATTTAGATAAATTTTGGATTTTGGATAAATCATGGTTGAACACGACATAACCAAATAAGGGAAGACGACATAACCTACAATTTATTAACTGATACACATCTGAGGTTTCACCTAAAATACAACAAAATGTTAATAAGCATCAAAACAGTTACCTAAAATTGAATCTAATGCTTTACGCCGAGTCATTTCCTTTTCTACATTACAAACATAATTACATATTTATAACCGTCCACTGATATCTTTGTATTTCAATTTTAAAAAAGTAATATATAACAGAGGAAACTAACAAAAATGACTCTAAATAAAAAGAAAAGTCTATTTCTCCACCATAAACTTCAATAATTTGCATTAATAGTCCTTCGTGAATCTTTTTCGTTCCGTAACAACGCGCAGCTTGTAACACGCATTAGTATTACGACTATTACGAAACAATATTATATTCTATGGTGCGCTCCCTGTATATACACCAGCGTTCCAGGACGTTGCGCGTAAGCGAATGGAGAATCCGGGACGATCCTATCGGGATCGCTAGCAGGAAAATCATAGAGCGATATATTGATTACATGGTGCACACCGCGAGGCTCTCGTTCTTCTTACCATGACAGCGGGTGATCTCAGGCAAATCAAAAGAAAAAAAAAAAAGAAGAAGTTTGTAAAGCCAACCGCGCCACTGTTATACCGTAATAAATGTAAGATCGCATCGTCCACGGTGTTATTGGCCCAAAACCCTTCTGCTGTATCGATATACATTTTATTTCCACGAAACGCCGATTCAATTCAAACGTGGCGGATAAAATTTTGCGCAATGCAAGGTTGCGGTTGATTCAAATGACAAAACAAATGTTACTCTTGGAATGAAATGTTAGCAGATAAAAAATATTATAAACATTAATTTGCGCATGGCGACTGTTTACAAGTCTAATAGAAACTATAATCATCTTCCCGCGCTTTTTCCAACTTCTTTATAAGACATAAATATGATTATATCTTTCTCCTGACAATTTAGGGGAGAAATTCTAACGACATCTATTACTCTCTTTCTGAAAGGTACTAATTATGAGATAATCTTGATTATTTTTGCGGGCAAAAAATGTCGCGTCGCGCCTTTTCCTGTAATTTTTAATTATATATATATACAGAAGTCTTCGCGGTATTGGTGGCAAATTCTAACGAAAACAGTTGCATAATTAATAAACATCGGTGTAGAAAGCGATGCATATTTATAAAAGTGATGATACCCAGGCGGTCATTAGTTGGGACCCAACATTTGCCACTTTCTAATTCAAGGACGAAAAAGCGGCTTTCCAAAATCATTGAAATGTATCAAACTCTCAATGAAAATCGACACTTGGCGAAGCTAGAATTTATCAACCATGAAAAGCGAAAATTAACATGGCCGACGAAGTTTCACAAATTTGATTTCAGTGATGTGCGAAAGTCCGGATCCTCGTATTAATGGACCGAAAAGTCCATGACGAACAACAAATTGGCTTATACCAATTTATAGGATCGTAAAATTCATTTCACGTTCGCGTCATAAATCACTAACTAAGTTTCAGTTTTCCCGCTAAAAGTGTTCCAAAAACATTAAACCAAAAAACTAACCTAAAAAGCAAACATTATTCTTTTACAGTTCCGTTATTTGAGAACACTTTGTATATAAGTAAACCCCAGACACGACGTACAGATAACCTCCACACGTGAACTCGTAATACATCCTCAAGGTCAGACTAATTTGTTGATTAATATTTGATTTGTTTTGTTTACAACAAAAATGGAAAAGAAAGAGAAGGAAAAAAATACAAAATCCTGCTCCATTCTCACGCGCGTATTATTGAGCGTGGAACTCTGATCTTATTACTGTCATGTTTCTTTAATATCTTTTATACTTCGTATTGTTACCCCGAGTCCACATTAAAACCGTTAGTCAGAAGACGATGAATAAAATATTATATGAAGGGATTTTATGCAGTGGGATTCATTATGTTCTGCAAAACCTTTGCAATTATTTATTAATATTCCCACATGCATGATCCCGTGCGCTTCTCTTTGTTGTATTTCTTTTTTCTTCTTTCTCTCTCTGTTAATTCTCCCGCCGCATCAATGTCTCGTGCGCTTATTCATTTCAATCAGTTCCATTGATTACATGTAATGAAAATGTAATTGTGCGACTTTTTAGATTGTGAGATAAAAAAACAATTACATTGTCAATGAACTTAATTAGAAAAAAATATCCTTAAAGTGTCGTTACTCCAGGTTGAATTACAACAATTTCTCTGTTTCACAGAAATTAAAAACTTTTGTTTTTAATTTATTTTACTCTGTAACCGCCTTTTTGTTAGCATTATGTAGAATTGTAAATCTAAAACTGTGTTACTAATGTTTTAGGACGAAAGAAAAACCATTGTGGAATTAGACTCCAATCAACAGAAAGAAAAATAAAAATGGCGGCATTAATGATTCAGACACCAGTCAGTCGTACCAACGTTTAACCTCAAAATATGTCAGAAACAAAGAAGATAAAAGGAACTCAAAGCTTTGGCAATACTAATTTTTCAGGACAAAGGAAAAAACATTGTGGAATTAAACTTTAATCAACTGAAAAAAATAAAGATGGCGGCAATACTGGTACCACTCAGTCGTACCAGCATTTAACCTCAAAACATGTAAGAAACAAAGAAGACAAAAAAGAAGTGAAAAGTTGGCAATCCTGCGTATAACCAATCATCGACCAATCAAAGCACTGCAATGTTACTGATTACTTCTAACCTAAAAACTAAGCCAACATCGAATAAATCGAATTGCTTGTAAATTTCAGCATTTCCACAACCAACACGACTGTTTTTCAACATTTGTTCCTTTTAAGTAAACTAAAGCTTTGCCCCAATCAAGATAAAAATGAGTTAATCTGCAGTTTCCCTTATTCCAAGATTGGATGGAAACGCAAAAAAGCCGGTGGAAAAAAGTTGATATCCATTCCACATTCCGTCGATCGTGTACATCCCTATAAACAAGTCCCATTACCAACGCCATTGAATAATAACGCCAAACGTTATGTAACGTCGCGGTTTCATTGCGGCAAACTCGTCGTCACTTTCTGAACAAAAAGCTCCGCCACTTGGCTCTGACGTTTCCACCGGGGGCTCTCCGACAATAAGAGCACAACAGCACAAGTCAATATTTTCCGTTCGGCGCGATTTTATTGTCGACAGTCGTCGCCTTATGTGCCGTTATGATTCTCCTTGCTCTTTTTGAAACGAGTCCTTTTGCGGGACTCATCTCCCGAGCATGTAACTGTACCTCGTGCAAACGTGCAGCAAACATGACGTTTGCTTACAGAATACTTTTTCATCCAACTCATTGCCACGATTAGAATCTTCTTGTCAGAATGGTTCTGTCGGATATTCACAATTATCGATGTAAACAAAATCAGAAATGGAATCTTCTTGTAACAAATGGATAAAAATTTAACAAAAAATATTGAAAAAATAATATGAAATAAGCTCTGATGTGAATGAGAATTACAATTTTGCAGAATCACTGTTTTTCTTCTGCGCTAATAAGATGAGAATTAGATTGGCGATGTGGAAATGCAAGGTTTGCTGTGAAAATTGCGCAAATATTGACACAAAGAATACCAATTGGCTGTGTGCGGCTACCGCTCGTTTCTTTCCCGTGAGACAGTTGAGGAAGTGCAACGCGGCGTTTGCATACGCTGGAATGTAGAAATTCCTGCGCGATGAGAAGAGCAGATTCAACAGCAGCAGCATCCGATCTCGAACGAATTCAAGCGCAACGACGTCGCTGTTATTTCCTTTGCCGATGCACGTACTGTAACACGGGTTTTACACCTACATCCGACATCCAGCGAACCGATTTATATCGACGGCCCGTTTTACACGTTCAATATATTATTATGCGCTTCTTGTAAATGAAAAAAGAACGAAAAAATATTGTTAAACAAAAATGGATAATTAATAGTCGATGTTTATACATGATTTAATAAGTAGGATTACGACTTGTAAGATCAATGATATTATGCGGATATCAAATTTTATACAGTTGCGAGATACAATCTGTTATTTAAGGATGCTCTAGTTCTATTAAGTCTTCCTATAAATTAATTGTGTATATATATAATATTAAATATTTTGTAACACATCGTCAGACTGTCGACATAAATTTATTTTCCAGTACGTTGTGAAGCGTTTTCTCAGATACAAGATTTCAATTTAAATGCAATTTAGAATCAATAAAAATCCGATTTTTTATTAGAAAAAATTTTTATATTTTCCATACCGATTGTAACGCCATCTATAGAACATAAGCGCCATCTCTAAATCTGCAGGCGCCATCAATAAATGAAAAGAACATTTTCATCAACAAAGTAGATCATTATAAATTATAATAACTGCAAAGTGTGCAGTTAAAAAATATGCTTTAGTCTGCGATATGCTAATATTGTAAATAATAAATTACAAAATTACCAAACATATTATTAAGCTATAATTACGCTATTCCATCAGTTAATTAAAACTTCGCAATATAACCAACACACGCACATTTTATTATTCAAAGTAATTTCATACAAAGCAGAAAAAAAGGTAAGCAAAGAAGAAGAGGGGAAGAAAATATTCTAAAAGATTACATAAAGATTACACAAAATCGACAAAGAAATGATCTGATAATGTCTGCGGCCCAATTATCGCGCAAGATTGAGCCAACGTGTTAAATTGTATTTCTTTTATAGACCATTCATGAACCCTGCAACAACAATGAATCAGTTCGCACGAGCAATTGGCTGCTGTCGGAGTATGTTTATGTGTACCATCTTTGTGGTTATCAACGTACCAATTATTTTTGACACCAGCGTTATTGTCGTTGCATTGTTTTGAACAACAAAAGTTTACTGTTTTATCTAACTCATAATGTTATTACTTAATTGCAATAATACTTTGTATTTATATTCTTCAAACATAAGAATTATATTCGAAAAATAGCAGCGCTATCTGTATTAGTTATTTTGATACACAAAGATATATTCACATCAATGACTTTATTCTCATTGCAACCTACTTTTCTTTAAGTTCATAATTGGAGGTTGTATCACTTAGATGAATGTTTTTTTATTGTTCGGTTGATACGATGAAAAGAAAATAAAAGAACACGAGAAATCGTTACGTTTGAGTACGAAACATATGAGGAGCGTTTGTACTTTTAAATGGAAATGTGAGGTTAGTTTTGTCACTGTCATCATATCTAATTAGACGCGTTGTCGAAGTTTAGATTCAGAACATACGATATTAAACATATGATTATATTCATATGAATATGAAGTTTGATTGAGAAAAAAAAGAAAATAAACGTTCATTATAATTATAGTAATTTAGTTTTTAATATTCTTCGATTTGTGAAAATTGCTTTCTATGACGGTGAAACTGCAGAGACAAAAATGTGCGTCATTAAAAGAAAACGATGTAAAAGACACCTGAAAAGAAAAAGAAAAGGCGCGATAGAGAAAGAGAGTGAGATAGAAAAAAAGGTCAGTTGCGTTGTTCGCCTCCGGAGTCGTTACGCTCCAAATCACGCGCTCATCGAACGACATTTCTCGCGATCATCTTCATGGTTTCTCATTTTTGTTGCGATTATGCATTATTGATGTCCCGATGGGATACGCTATTAGACACACATAACTAGGGCTGATTCTGAATTAATGGTGGAAATATTAATTTTTTTTCAGACGTTTGCAGCAGATAATGGCGTTTCTGGACACAACAGTGTGGTCATCAATACATCGCCAGCCATTTATCGGCAGAAGTATATCCGCCGGCTGATTGCAAGGTATTCGTGCCATCGTGCTGAGTGAGGTAAGTGACAAGTTGCATATTCTGTTTTGCTTTTATTATTTGTGAATAATGAGGTAAGTCATTCAAAACAAATCGAAAGGAATTTTTTAATGTTGTATAAAATATATAGTATATCTACATCTACTACATCACAAAGATCAAAATCACCATAAACCTAACCTGAAAATTAAGGTACATTTGGTGTACCAAAAGTAAAGGAAGTATATAAGTAGTCATCTAAAAATTTGAAAAGGGACATCATCAGCATCGAATCCACATAATCCAACGCACCAAATAAGCCAATTAAATAATCGAGATTTATAATTTAACATTAATTAAAAGCATAAATTCAATTAAATAAGGACACTAATATTTCCACGTTAGAATAATTTATTACCAATTAAAGACTTTCCGGCACTATTAAATTTCAAACAGACACTGAGTTCCCTAATATATATCATGAAGAATAAAAAAAAAAGAGAAAAATGTCACTGTGCAAACAGTGTCAAGTTGTTTCGTTTCCCCGCGAAATTCCTCATTTCGAAACGCACATAGCACGCTTTCCTACAATTATATCAAGGTACAAAAAAGTCAGCCACCTTCGAGTAAATCGACCCTGTCTGTTCTCGCGTTTGATCGCTGCGTATGTTAATTAATGACATTCCGTAACAAGCGGTGAAACTATTGTCACACGAAACGCCGCATTTCTGTGCAAAGAATAATGAAAAGCAGGGAAATTTCGTTTCTGATATAGCAAAATATTTTTCTCTAACCATTTCTGAACAAAATTCCGAACAGAGTTTCTTTCTATGATATTTTGGACAGTAATTAAAATAAAATAATTAAACTATATATCCGGATAGTAAAGTTAACTACCTATTCTAGATAATAGAAAAATCTACTTTTCGCAGTTAGCTAGGATTTGAAAAAAAATTTCATTAAGACGACCATTTAATTAAGAAAATTATAAATTACGATCGAAAAGAGTCAACGGCGTTATTATATTATTTGAACTCGCTTGTTTATAAAGATTGAATCATAAAATGAATTGAAGAGTTGCAATTAAATTGCCGGCCCATAAATTCGTGCACACAACATCATTGAATTGGAAAGAAAAAAAAGGAGATACAGCAATTATTAAACGCTTTAATCAGCGCCGCGTAATTATCATTATGTAATAACGATGGTTATCGCGGTTTATTAACGACGCTGTAATGATTTTCGCGCAGTCGTATCTACGTGTTGGACAAGACACGACTAATATAGAGCCGATGAAATGTTCAGCTGACGTGACACGGGATTTTAGCTCAAACACTACATTTAAAAAAGTAGATAGTCAGATTAACTAAATGATGGCTGTGTTGACTATTTAGATAATTATTTTGTTTATTTAAATTATTGCTTTGATTAGTTATATTGTTATTTAGAATATTTGTATATACCTTTTTAGATTATAACGATAAGGTTTTGCCATGGCAACATATGACTATACAAATTATTTATTATTGAAAATGTTACTATAAGGTTGCCATGGCAACCGTATGACTGTAAAAAGTACTTAGTATCGAAAATTTGACAATAAGGTTTTGCCATGGCAACCAAATGACTGTAAAATTTTTTTATTATTGAAAATTTATCGATAAGGTTTTGCCATGGCCACTCTACGACTGTAAAATTTTTGTATTATTCCGAATTTAATGATAAGGTTTGGCCATGGCAACCATATGACTGTAAAATTGTTGAATTATTCAGAATTTAATAATAAGGTTTTGCCATGGCCACCATATGACTGTAAAATTTTTGTACTATTGAGAATTTAACAATAAGGTTTTGCTATGGCAACCGTATGAATATAAAATTACTTAACATTGAATATTTGACTATAAGGTTGCCATGGCAACCGTATAGTTACGATTTTTGTATTCAAATCTAAGTCTTTTTGGAGTAACCTTACAGTAACAAATTTGAAGTTATTTTAATGTTCATCAACATTGTAGACTTTGTTATAACTTTTTTTTTTAATTCGACGCACACCCTGAGCGAAAGTTCTTTTGCTACGCCAAGCATGCGATACTTTTTCTCGGCTCATATGCGCATTTTTCCACTTTTTCTTTGCAAATTGTAATTAAGTAAAATGCATTCATGTTGTACGTCTATAAATGAACATAAAAATGCAAATTAAATATATTTATACATATGTACATATTTATATGCAATTTCCTATCTTCACGTATAGAAGAAAGGTACAAAAAAATTACTGTTTAAAATGGTAAAATTTCACATAAAAATATCAATATTCCCATGTACTATATTGTAGACTAAATTTATGTTTTTCATAAAAATTTCCTTAGATATATGTATATATAAAATGATAAAAGCTTTAATACAATAGATTAAATAATTAAATTAACATGTTATTATAATGTCAACTAATTTAATAAATTTTCGCTAAATTACCATAGCAATTTCAGCGCAGTGAAGTAGTCACTCAAATCTAAAACCAGTTACTGAAAATAATGCGGGGTAATAAGTCTATAAAGAAGGAAGCATATATAACGATGTTATTAAATAAGTTCGTGTGGTAATATGAATAAATAAAATTGGATATTGAAATTTGCATAATATTGTATGGCAAAAAATTATTTTTTTTTATCAAAGAAAAGTTTCATCACAATACCAAAATTACGAAAAATGCTTTCTAAAAATACCCATCATAACTTTTAAGAAAATGCAATTTTTTAAATAAAAATTTTTTCAAAATTATTTTTAAAAATTGTTGAACAATTATTTTTTTTTATAATATTAATAATTTTTAATATGTAATTAATTATATTTTATATATAAAAATAATATATACTTCTTATAATAATTATTTTTTTTAAACAATAAATAATTTTTTATTCGATTTTAAAGTTTTTTTTTTGTTTTCTTTTTTGTTTTTTGTTTTTTTCAGTTAAGATTTCATATAATTTCAATTTCTTTAATTACTTTTAAAGAAAGAAATGAAGAAAATGAAAATCGTTTAGAAACATAAAAAAAACCGGAAATCGTCAAAATTGTTTGAAGTAAATCTCTTTTTCCATAAGAAACGTTATATAATTTATTCGATTCACTCCATAATTTAACATAAATTATTTCGACTTCTTCCAGCGCTGTACTAATTTCAACGACAGGTGCTAAATGGCCAGAATTTATGTGTCGTTTTACGCTTTAAATTGACTTTGTGTTTCTTCAAACACTTCGTAGTTAGAATTCCTCATTCTTTTCATTATGTAATATCATTTCCAATTTCTTATCGAGTTTTTATTTTCATAATTAAATAAAATTTTTAACCTTTTTTTATTTTTAAATTTGAATTTTCCTTAATTACAATTTTGCACTATTATGCAATGTTTTTATTAAATGGAAGATTTTTCAAGAATTATGGAAAATAAATTATTTTTAATAAAATAAATTTATTTTATATAATTTGTTTTATAATTTATTTTATAATTTGTTTATTAAAAAAATAGTTTTTGTAATAAATTTTGTGTTTTTGCATTTGTTTACATTTTGATTTACCGAATTTGTCATTTTAGAAAAAGTAAAATTTTAAATTTGATATTAATTTGAGTCATTTTCCAGAAAATAGGAAAAATTTTAAATATAAAAAATTTAAAGAAATGAAATTTCAAAAAAATGAAAATCTAAGAAACTGAAAATTAAGAGAAAATGAAAATTTTTCAAAAAATTAAAATTTGTTCACAACATTACATATTTTCCTACAAATTTCAAAAAATTTGAAAATTTTCGAAAACATGAAAATTAAAAAAAAAATAAAAATTCTCCAAAAAATAAAAAAAATTTCAAAACATTAAATATTTTCCTACAAATTTCAAAAAATTGCAAATTTTCGAAATTATGAAAATTGAAAAAAATGAAAATTTTCAACAAAAAATGGAAATTTAAAAAAAAACGAAAATTTAAAAAAAATATAAATTAAAAAAATGAACATTTTCAAACAAAAATAAAAATTTTCAAAAAAATGAAAATTTTCAAAAAATGAAAATTTCAAGGAAAAATGAAAATTTGCAAAAAAAATGAAAATTCTCCAAGAAACTAAACATTTTCCTCCAAATTTCAACAAATCCATATTTCCATCAGAAAAATAAATCTGACCGCAGCAAAAATTCCAATCCAAGCATTTTCCAATGAAACTTTCCCGACGAAATATTTACCTGTGTCTAATTGTCGGCACTTTTGTCGGACTCAGCTTGTCTTTTTCCCATGAAAGAAGAAAACAAGAACCCAAGCAAAGCTTCACTTATTACAACTTATTATTTCCAACTTTTTTAAAACTGTTTTTCAAAACTTAAAGTTTTCAATTTTTCCCGCACTTTTCCAACT
>JABFPJ010004600.1:0-13483 GCA_022817425.1 Gryon sp. ZL-2020 | reverse complement strand
TTCTAAATAAGTTATTTCTGACTTTTTCAATAAGTGAATATTCACTTTTTCAGTGAACAAGAACTATAACTTTTCAAAAAAGTGAATATGCACCCAAAAAAAGTGAATTTTCACTTTTTCAAATTTAGAGAGTTGGTTGAGATAATTTAAGTTTAGACATTTTTCTATAAAATAATAATAATTAACTATTTACTATAGCAACTTCAACCATGGAGTACAGTTGGAGCAACAATGCCCTGCATAGAGCCCATCACTCCAATTCGTTCGAGTTGTTATCGAACGCAACTTGGATCGTGGAAACCAAATTTGGGATATCATAACACAGAATTATATCCCATGTAAGACTTTACAATATTTCCTAAAGATACATTTCTATTACTCAATTTCTAATACTGAGACCACCAAATAAACATTTAAAACAAAATAAGTACTTCATTTTTTTCAATTATTTTTAATTTATTCTTTTTGATCTTTAAAGATTAATGCAAAAACTAAGTTATTTAATTTTGATTAGATTAAACAAAATATTTGATTTCGATTACTGGCTAATGATTTCGTGATACCATAGAGAAATCCTAATATTGATCTAACAACTATGTTGAGCCATGTATTAATCAGAACGCGAATCTCCTTGCAACGTGTTTGAATAATGTTTTTGTTAATTTAAATAAAAAAGCACGTCAAAATCCGTGGCAAGTTACGCAATGGATCCGCTGAATAATATGAAGACTGAGCCTCTGAAATTTCCAAATTTAGTCAGCGGATTGCACAGAAATCCCGTGCACTCTTCCCAAGCTGCTCTGTACACAAGATATACGCCGCATGAATGGTTCCAAAAGCAAGTCAAATATTACAATGAAGCGGATTCAAATCGTCATTACTCCGAAAGAATCAGAAGCGATGCTGTTAAAATTATGCGGTAATACTTTTGTTAAATCATTAACGTTATTTTTAACTCAAATAATTCATTTGAATGCAAATTATATGTGTGAATTGAAATTTAGCGAAGCCGAAGAAAGAATACAAAATGGTCAATTTGATACAAGCAAACGACTTGGGGAAAGGATCACAGATGTTACTTTTTGGAGAAATGAAATTTCGTCGGAATTGGAAAGACTTCTTCAAGAAATTGATCGACTTCAGGATTGTCGCACTGTTTTGGAAAAAGCTTTGCAGGATATTCAGAATCCATTGCATATTGTGGAAGAATGTTTATATTACAGAGAAGGAAGAAAAGGTCATTTTTTTAATAAATAAGTTAAGAAATTATCGAAAAATCTCTTTAATTAAACAGAAGCATTTTCTGTATCTAATCATGTTTGTTGTAATAATTTATAGGTACTGAACTTGTTCATGATGAAACTGAAAAATGTCTGTTATATGAGGTCAGTAATCTCAAGTCCTGTCAAAGACGATTAGAAGCGTGTTTGGATAAATGCAAAGATCAGGTGAAAATCTTCGATAGGAATCATAATTGTTAAATTATAACGTATTGAAATTTTACAGTTTTTAAAATAAATTAAACATAATTACAGATACGAAATTGTCGAAGTTCTCAAAATCAATTGGAAATTGATTTAAAGAAGAAAGAAAACTGCCTGGGTATCGACAGTCTTTGTCATCAATTAAACAATCATAGCGAAGGCTTGCAATATTACTCCGGAATTGAGAAATTTGATCCTTGGCATGAAAATATGTCTTTACTTTCAATTTGTATTTGTTAATTAAATTTAGCAGATGCAAAAGGTTTGTACAGTTTTTGTCATTAATTAATGAATAAACTTTTGTTATAAATAATTGCAGTACTTCGGAACAAGAAACATGGGCCATGGCTGCAAACAGAATTATTCAAGCATCGCAAACAGAAAGATCCTTATCACGCCAGTTGCGAAGTGAGGCTGAAGCATTGCTTAATCGAACAGCTCAAGAAATTTGGGATGCTTGGAGTAACACTAATAATGCTCTCTCGCACCGAATTTCCGAAATGTTAGAAGCTAAAAGTAAACTTCAACAACATTTACACAAGGTTCATTAAACAAATTACTGTACTTTGTATTGTATTCCATTACGTTACATTAGTAACTTCAATTTGACTTAACTTATTTATAAGCTACAACTAAATACAATTGCTTAAATTCCCATAAATTGCAACGTTTAGTTTAATCCAAAATCGAAACATAAGCATTCATTATTAAATTACTTCATTTTGTGTTCAGTTGCAACAAGAAATATTTGACGCTGAAAAAAATATGGAATTGATGCGTAAAGCGATTGCTGATAAAAGTTATCATTTAAAAGTTGCATTAACTCGACTTGAAGCAAGAATGCATCGACCAGATTTAGAATTATGTCGAGATTATGCTCATGTTAGGTAAATATGTAATCTAAGTTTTTGTTTGAATATATGATTGTTATTACTACTTTTAGTGTTTTATAAATCAAAACAATTTGTCCTTTTTCAGTTTGCAAAAAGAAATAGACGAAATCAATCAACAAGTCGAACGAATGCATAAGTCATTAAAAGAAATTGAGAATCAACATCAAAGATTGTTACGTACAAGAAGTGCATTAGAGCACGATCTGGCGTTGAAAATTGACGCTTTATACATTGACAAAGAAAAAGTTACTGGCCTTCGTCGTGCCTACCCAGTGAATGCACTTTTTCGATTTTAATTTAAATTTAATGTAACTATTTCTAGTGACATTATAATACAGGGAATTTAGTTGTTTGTTTTTTATAGTTAACTTTTGCCACTCAGAATCTAATCTAATAGAAAGGAAATATTTAAGGATGAGACTTAACTTATAAATAACTAACATTTATTAACAATTTTACACCGTAAATCTACGTCGCTTTCTCAGCATGTTTCTTAACGTAACTTGGTATTGGGATTTCCATTCCCTTAATGGCTTCAAAGAACGTATACGATAGAAAAATTTCGTCAACACCATCCATATAAGGGTCTTCCACGAATTCCGGGTCGATATAGAAAAACACTGGCATATCCACCTACAATTTTAATTATATCATTCGCAACTAATCCTACTGCAAACATATCTTAAATCTATTCAGTTTTACCCAATTTAAAAATAAACACAATTTAATTGTTATTTCTTACTATTAAAATGTTACAATTTATTTTAATACGTAAGACAATTATTTCATAGTTTAATATTATGTTGTTATCTTTATGTTTAATATAAAATAATGCAAGTGCAATAAAAAATACAAAACTCATAAAATTGTTTGTTTTTAATTTTACCTCTTCGTGGGGATTTAATTGTTGTTCCTCAAAACAGAAGCATTGAATTTTATTGAAGTATTGACCAGCTTCAAATGGCACGACATTATACGTTGAAACACCAATGATTGGCTGATCTGTGGGATTTTGTGCCGTATAAAACATAAGAGCTGTTTCACCTGGCGAAACTAATACAGTTTTTTGTTGTGGTTTGAAGTTCCACGCCAGTTCTGCTGCTTTGTCTGCGTTAAATCGTACTCTTATTTTGCGATCCTTTATTGGTGTTACGCTTTCAACTTTTCCTTCTAAATCATGCTTTGTCGTACCACCATAACTTGTTGCCTAAAATTAATCATAATTAATCGTGTAAAATGTGATTTCTTGGTTTTTTTAATAGAAGAAAAAAAAAAACAAACAAATTTATTTATTTACCTGACAGAAAATTCTATATAAAGGTACTGATGCATAAGACGCTCCAGCAACGGCGACAGTAACGGCCATTAAATAATTAAACGTTGTTTTCGTTCGATATTTATAACTTTGAGAGCCCAGACAATGTCGAGTTTGTGTCGTGTGAAAACTTCGTGCAAAATTTGTCGTCAAATTCAAAATATACTTCAAATTCATTTTGGAGCTCATATTTCGTTCTAACCTATGAGTTCCGTATTTACAACTGACAGCTGAGATGGTTATCGTTTCATATTCTTACCTTAAATATAAAAAAGATACTTTAGACGTAAACATTTATTTAAATCGCATTCTACTTAACATTCTTTGTTAAATTTCTTATTTTCTTACAGGTTTCATAAGTAGCTGAAAAATATTACACAGCATTAGATCACTGCATGTTGTCAAATTTAAATGGAAAACACAAGTAGAAAAGTAGCAGACAAGTTCTTTCATTGGCGCGAAATTTGAAATTGCAAAACAACTTCAACATTTTAAAACGTAATATTGAGATAAAAATTGTATTAACAATACTCATAAATGCATTATTTTAAACAATATTTTTTCTCAACCATAATATTATACAACAATATTCCATAAATTGTCACTGTTATAGAATTTCATGTTTTTCATACAAAATAAGTACCGATCATTAAATTGTTCAAAAAAATCTTTATTTTCAAAGCAGTTTTATTTTTGTTAATTTTTCCATACAAAATTGAAAACTGTTCTTAGCATTTTCACTGAGCATGTAGAGATGGCGACTGTATGTTAGCGAGAAAAGCGCGTCTTCGTCGGCAAAAAGCCGCCGCCGCGTCAGGTGTGGATCTGCCGCGGTTAACTTCGCGCGACACAACCTTGAGGCAACAACACTTGGCGCGCGCGTGTGAGCCGCCTCTGTGCGAAATAAAGCGCGAGTCGTGAGAGAGATCCACCCGGGCAGCAGACAAAATGCGCGGAATTGTATCGTCGTGAGGCATTTATTATCCCATGTGTCGAGCGATTGCAAAGTCTTCGGTGGAGTTGGCGGTGTGTGGCGCGTTGACGCTCAAATCGGCGCGATTTTCGAAAATCAACAAACCACGGGGGTGGGGGAATAACAAAAGTTGTTAACGTGTGTCTTTTGATGTGTGCGTGGTATTTATTTGTATGTACATGTGTGTTATATATACGTGTGTGTGTGTCGTCTCGCGAACGAAGTGTGTTGCTGATTGGAGGGAGGGAGGCAGGCGGTCGGTCAAACTCGGCCTAAGGTATTGTGAAGTTTGGGATCAGTTGGTTGGAAGATTGTTGGCGACCGACAGAACTCAGCGAAGCGTGCCACGGTTAACGTCGGGCCCCGTTTAAAACAGCTAATTGCCGAAAATTCAAGGACCAATAGAGAAAGAGAGAGAGAGAGAAAAAAAAAGAGAAAAGAAAACAAGAAGAACTGAGCGCAATAATTTTCAACACTTTACATACAAGATGCAGCTCACCAACGAACTTTTCGACAAAGTCCTGCAAAACGACGAAGTCATGCGGAACTTAATCATCCAGCACAACGCAAGTTGAACCCCCCCGAAAATAACCTACAACTTCTCTCACCATTTCATTCACTTTGTTTTCTTATTCTTTTTGTCTTGCCTTTTTTTGTGTGTAGTATAATATAATTTCGTCTTTATCTTCGGTCTTTGTTTTGATCAGTTGTTTTGTAGACAATCATTTTGTTAACAATTTAATTTTATTTACTTGAGATATTTTATTTGTATACTTAAAAATTATTGATTGCTTCCGTTACTTTTTATACGGCATATCAAAATAAACATACAAAAAAGGACATGATTTATTCCGACATTATGTAATAATGCTTTCTTTTTTATAATTACTTTCTTTGTTTCAAGTTCATCATATTGTTGAATGTTCATTTTAGTTTAATCATTTTTCGAAAAATGTTTATACGTTTATTTTGTATTTCTTTATTTGGCTGTTTATGATCAAACGTTTAATTTCATTTCTGACGAAACTTACAGGTTACCTACGAGCAGTATAAGGTGGACAAAAGTGCGGACGTGAGTATAATCATTTAACTTATTTTTTGTTTCATTACATAGGTAAATTTTGTCAGCGTGCGGCCAATTTGTATCAATTTGCGTCGTTTGCGTACTTTGATTCTCGACTCGCAGTTTCCAACTTTGCAACAACTTTTTTTTTCGTCCCGCATACTGAAATACTCGCAACTTATTTTGACGTAAACTTTCTTTATTTTTGTTTCCCTTCTATCCCTGGTTTTCATCTATATTAATGTTACTTTGCAATTATAAGAAGATGTTTTGGAAGCCAACATCCAAAATTTAATGCAACTTAATTAATTTCAAATGTCTTTGTTTTATTCACTTGTGGCATAAAACGTTTATAATCGATTTTATAACTCGAAGAAAGAAGCCGAAATTGATTCGAAAGAAAATTAGTGCGACCTTAAGTAGGTCAAAGTTTTTCGAGTGCAGACGCGAAGCCAATCTCGGCGGAACGCTTGGGGGATTGTTGATTTTTTCATGAATTTTCAACGGAGTTTCTTCGTCGATGCTTTTATGATCGAACAAATTGGCCAAGCGCGACTGCTAATTTATGAATGTCCGAAAAATTGATTTTCATATACATTTTTTCGTTTTTTTTTCCAGATACAAATCCTTCTAAAAAAGTTCGAGGATAAAATACGAGAAATTGGTCGGGAACAGGTAATAGTCCATCGAAAGTTAATATTTAATCAAAGAAAATATTTATCGTTTATTGTGTTCTTTAAAAATATTGATATTGAAATTGTACTTATACAAAAGTGAAATCAATGCATTAATTGCTTCAAGTATTTTAATTAGAATAAATTATTCTATGATGTTTAAATAATGATGAATTATGAAAGTTTTTTTTATTATTTTTTCTCAATAATTTTGTGAGAGAGAAATTTACTAAGAAAATCTAAAATTATCAGATATACTTTATGTGGAATTGATATCAAGTTTCAATTTGTCTTTTGCAATGAAATTATTGGAAACGCTATTTTTTCTTCTTAAATATTACGCATATTTAAACTATGAAATATGATGTTTTAAGTAACTTGATATTAATCAAAATAATGGATTTGTTTATCAAAGAGAATAAAAGTTAATTTTGGAATTAGAATTTCATTTCATTTTTCGAAGAATCTGAACTGGAATTATAATTAAATATAATCAAATAAAAGTCGCTAAACAAGATATTGAAATGTTTTAAGCGTTTGAAGTAGAAAAGAAAGCAAAGCGAATCTTATTGATCTAAAGACTAGTTCGTACTGCAACTGCAAGATGTGTCTCGCAGCATCGCAATTTTGAAATGCATTCTTATTTTACTCAAACGCATTTTCACGGATAAATATTATATCATTTTAAACTTTATCTACATTAAAAATTACATTTAAATTCAATGAGAATGTAAATATTATATATTATATAAATTATATAAATAAATAAAATTTGTATGTACATAAATATTATATATTTATATACATGCAAAATAAAATTACATAAAATACATAAGATTAACTGAAGTAATCATTGATTAATTGAAAGGTCAAAGTACAAATGTTAGAAAAATGTATATCAATTTGTTAAAATCAATGAAGTAGTGCCGGAAATGGAATACCTCATAAATCCTCGTGAAACTAAAGACGAAGGAAGTTTTGAACTTGGCGCCTAATTGCAAGACAAATCAGTAGCGCGCGAGCGTGAAAGTCGAGACAACTTTGTAGCCACATTACCTTGCCATTCAGCAAACTTGATCAATCTATACACGTTTTAATCATCAGCGAGATGCTTTTAATAGCAAATAATTGAAAACAATTGAAACATTATGTATCGAAGATCAATTAGTGATCTTATTTTATATTTCAGCTCTACTTTCGATACTAATTAAAAGCAAAATTAATATGTTTATTATTTTTTATTTTAATATTCTCAAATTTAGATCAATTAATTTATTATTTTATAATATAGAAAATATATCTTCTAAAGTATAATCTTTATTTCTAAAATTAAACAAATACAGATAAAATAATCATAATAGCAAAAAGAAAATTATCTCTAAAAATATCGACACTATATATATATATATATATATATACAAAATATCTGAAAAAAATTAAATGAACACCAATCGAAAAAAAAGAGGTCAAAGTCTGAACTTGATTTTCTTACTGTAACTAAAATGAAATAAGTAAAAAGAATGTGTATAAAAGTAAGGGGCTAAATGAGCATTAAATTTTGTTGATTTGTTGGAAAATTAATTTGAGCATTTTTGTAATTGAAATTGAATCCCAAGAGCAGTTCGTTGGGATTTTATCACGCGAACATTTGTCATGGCTCTGCTCTTCCACTCTTTTGTACCTTTCTTCGCTTGTAGCAACGATGCGAGAAAAAGACAGACAGGCAAAAGAAAAAGAGGAAAAGAAAACGAAGGAGCGCGATTCGACGCGAAAGAGCAACAGAGTCGAAAGATACGCGGTACCGGGAGAGAAGACTTAATCAATAAAATAACCCGCGAAAACGCTTTTAACTTGGTAGACAAAAAAAAGATGAAACTTTTTGCTTGACTGATATTCAATTTTCATAACTTTAAGCTGAAATTAGATCAAATTTTGACAAATAACTTTTCTGTAATTTGTTTTTAATCTTTTTAATTAAGCATTTTTAATTAAAATGTAACAGTCGATGTCTTCAATTATATAATTATTCTATCTTGAAAACAAATTCCATGTGTATTAATGAATGACAAGATGTATTAGATAAATAACTAAAATGATTTATGATTTTTCAGAAACGATTATTTAGTGTCATCAGAAAAGCAGTAACGTCCGCAAAATTGCCAGAGAATTGTTCGTTGGATATTCGAGATCCCGAATTTCGAAATCGACTGATAAACAACAACAACACCCTGGCAAAAGAAAACTCGGAAAATGTGGAACCTCAACCGCAAGTACCTCACAAATGTAATATTATGTCAAATCATCGAGAGCTGATCAAAACGGAATATGATTGTAAAAATGAAGCAGTCAAAGTTGAGTTCCCGGTGAAATGTGAGCCGGAAATCATTAATGTGAAGAGCGAGGTGAAGGGAGAGATTAAAATAGAGGATATCAAAACGGAGAATCGCGATGTACCGTCGCCAATGGAAAGCGAGGAGAGACCGAGCTCGGTGGAAACAGTGTCGACTGATAGTAACAATGCATCCGAATGCGATGACAGAGCTGAAAAAATTCGCAAAAAAGTTGATTTCCTCAAAGTCACTGCCGAAAAACGACATTTTATGGAGATGTGCGGCCTCATTACACATTTAAAGAATGCCAGCTTACAAAAAAGCTGCGGCAAACGATCTACTAAATCAACTAAGAGAGATGATTATGTATATGAAAAACATGTAAGTTTATCCTTTTTATGTAATGTAAAAAAAAAGCTTTAAATAATAAGGATTATTTTTATTGATCTATGTAATGTAATTTCAGCAGAAAAGAAGTCGTACAAATGGACAGGAGCCAAAAGATGGAGATAATTGTAAAAGAACACGAATTAATAACAATATCCATATTGAAAATGGATGTACTGTACCTCCCGGAATAACTGTCGAAAGAATTGATAAAGACAGTGTATCGTGTAATGTGTGCAGACATCCAGGTGGGTATCGTCAAGTGAAGAAATTCGGATGGATGCAAAGTATACGTAGTAGGGATTTTTGCGATTGCGTTTGCGATTTCGAAGTTGATATGATATTATGTAGAACAATTTGACGAATACTAATTAATTAGTAATCGAAGTTAATTCATGTTGAAATATTTATATACATATTTATATTTTATCACTGCTTTGTATTATATGGTTTAAATAATACAAAGTTTAATATTCTTATACTGATAATAACTGAAAAAGACATAAGTGAATGATATTTATTTATATGAAATTATATGTAATATTAAGAATCAATAATTAGACGATTACATATATTTAAAAATAAAAAATTACATATTATATTACATATTTAAAATATAATATGTAATAATTATTAATATATTTGAAGTATTGTTATTTTGTTGAAATATTAATAGTGTTTATTCAATTGTTGATTTATATATTTGAAGAAAGGAAGAAAGAACAGAATAGATTGATTTAGAAAGCTTTAATTCTTCTGAAAGTTTGAGATTATTGTATTCTTTATATCGATTATAAATATAATTGAGACAGAATGAGAATATGAAGTGTATTTTTATATATTTAAAAAGCGTAAATTTGTGTGTATTCGTTTCACGAAAATTGTGCAAAATACTCTTTTTCATTACTATCTCATGTATATTTATATATCTATTTATTATTTATATCCTCATTTATTTATTAAATTAAAATGAATGCCAACAACTATTTATTATTTTCTTTTATTTTTAATACCTTTTCTTGATTAATAATCCTTTATTTTTTTTTCTTTCTTACTTTCTTCATAATATAAATAACATAATAATTTATTTTGATAGACAAATTAACAAATATAATGGTAATCAATATTTTATTTTATATCTAATTTTGCAATAGTCGTATGCGTTTTGATGATACAATCTTGAACGCTATTTTAATTTGTTAAATAATTCTTACTATGTAACTTAAGCATATACATCGTATTAAAAACGAAACAAAATAATTACATAATATTTGTTTTTAGGTGTTCTACTAGTTTGTGAAAGTTGTTTATCAAAGTACCACGTGTCCTGTCATACCGTGCCATCGCCGCCAGCTCGACGATGTCCGAAGTGTGTGGCAAGCAAAATAGAATCCGCAATAAAGACTGAATATGGTAGGTTCGAAATCCAAACATATATAATTAAACTACTACATTTTATCTAAGCTCAACATGAAATTTATCATTTTATAACATTTCTTTCATATAATAAAACGTCAATGTAAAATCATTGTTCAACATATACATGTAAAAGAGCAGATGTTTTTTTTTATTAACAAATAAAATATCAAGTACAGTTTTATGAATTGCAAGATACGTAATGAAAAGCGAAATGTCTTGCAGAGGATAAAGAGAGGGAAAGATACGAGCTGCGCGAGCGAAACTCGGATCTGAGATTAGAGGTTTATGAATTGGAAAAACGCTCGCAACTACTCAGCCAATCCCTGCAGGTTCGTCCTGTGGCTTGTGTAGAACAAAGGACACACATTTCATTTAATTCCATTTATAATTATGTCGTTTCGTTTTTCTTATCATTTTGGGAATGTCCTTTGCCTACTTAATTTCTCGTTACAAACTTACGTGTTTGTTTGTTTCATCATTCTTTATTCGTATAAACCTTCCAAAGTCCAAACTCAGTTTTAAGTTTATGACTCAGCTCGTGTCATCTCGTGTCCCAATTTTTTCATTTTAATTATTATTATTTGTACTGTATGTATTACTATATTTATTATTATGATTATTAATTATAAACAAAATGTATATTGCAAATGTAAATATGTATAATTTGGACAGCACTTTGGTTTTAAAGTAGAGCGCCATTGCTTGGTCGTTTCATTTGCCATCAGTATTCGATTGATATCACATTAATTTAAATCTATTCTTAAGATTATAATTATAATTTAGTAATGTTGTGTTTTGCACAAATGATCCTAATTTTGTTCGGTTTATTTACGCTTTGTACATTGGATCATAGTCGAATTCCTTCGTCGAGCACTGTGATGGAAGACGAAACATCGCCTAAAAACGAAATCGTTTACAAATGTTTTTGTATTAATAGCGCACATATTTATTCAGTCGCAGAATGTGTATGTCACACACATATATATAAAAGCATGGTTTAGATATGTGAATGTTGTATGTTGAACGAATTATTTTTTATTATTTTTTTATTATTTTTTACTAATTCAGATGCAAATTAGATAACATTATGTTTCTTTAATTTTAAATTTTTAGAGATTCATTTATGTAATATATTTTTTAATGTTGTTGAATATTGAATTAAGTAAATTATTTGATTATATTATAAATGATTGAAATTCATTATCATATCATAAAAATATGAATGCCAAATGGTAAAAGTTTTGATAAATGAGGGTTGAAATTTTTAATTGAGTTTTTTTGTGTCATTTTGTATTATTTCGTGTATGATTTTAGAGTATCAAATATAAATTTACGCTAATAGAATGTTATTTTCTAAATTCATAAGGCCAGTAGGAACTAAATTTAATTTCCTTAAAATCATCATTTAGTTTAATTTCGTTAAAATACATTTTTAAATGAATACTGAAATTAATACATTTTTGACATTAATTATGTTTGACAATAAAATTATAAATAACAGTTCAACCCTGATACAAATGTAACTCCTGTTTCAACATACAATAATATAATAAAATATATAAATCTTTATCCATGAAATGTTTATGTTCAATGTATAAATATATAATAAATATTTGAAACTTCAGCTCCAACAGCGAACTCGACAAGAGCTGATAGGGAAGCAAGAGAGAACTCAGAAATCAATCAAACGGCTGGTGGATTTCATCAAATTGATGCAGGGCGCGAAAGAGCGCTCCTCGCCGGTGCCCTCGGTCAGCTTCCGCCCTCGACCTTGCTCATCCCGATCACAAAGCCCGAAAACGCCCCCAAGTCCTGGCAGAACTACAAGTCCGATTTCCGCGCACGACATCCCGACACCGTTAGTCCAGTTCAATCGTACCTCCTCGTGCCAGGCGGCGCAGCAGTTACGGTCAGATTCAATCAGCCCAAGTCCCAGTCCCAATCCACCTCCATCCAACCCACACAACATCAGTCCAAGTCCATGCGCCAGCGTAACATCCAGTACGTTGATCTCGGCGCCGATGACAATGACAACGACAATGCCATCGCTGTCAATCGATCGTCAAATGTCGCCAGTGACATTGGTGCGCGTACTTCGACCCCCATTAATGGCCGATCGACTGATAGACGACGCTCCATGCAACGGCGAACTGACGAGTGCGAGCTTACCGTTATCAGCATTAATGAAAAATCCCGACGTAAATCCTCCGAATCACATGAAACATCACCTGCAGACGACACCAGAAAGTGCGACGATAGTTTGCTCTACGCGATGCTCGCAGGTTTGTATTACTTTTCTAGTTTTCCTTTTATTATAAAATGCCAATATTTTTGACATTTAAGAAGCATATTTGAAAACCTATATCAATTTAGTGTAATTTTAAAGAAACGAATATTATAATGACTAAGTCAAGCAAAATTATTTGAAATAAAACGTTCACTAAATTTAAAACAGTTTAGGACATACAAGGTATGAATAGAATCGATACAAATTTAAATATATTTGAAATTCTAATAAAAGTCTATTTAAGATGATATTATGTATTGTTTGATTCAAGAAAGTATGCATGCTATGTTATATATATTTTTTTGTTTAATTTTGTATGCTTTTTGTTATAGACAGATTTTGTATATGTTATGTATATTTATGTAAAATGGAATTAAATCTCATTTTGAGTTTTGTTTTATTATTGTTTTATATAAATACCTACGAATATTTATGATATGTAGGAAATGTAAAGAAACGGAAAAATGGAAATGACATGGGAAACTAAGCATTAACAAAAGATCAGATATTGTATTTAGAATTAAGTGGTAAGTTACCAATTCGAAAAAACAGTTCAATAGTGTTTGAAAGATTGTAAAGCTTGTATAAATGATCATCTCGTATATAAATAATTTGTTTTTTTTTTTTTTTTTTTTTTTTATTTTATTTTTTTTTTTTT
>JABFPJ010004599.1:0-13483 GCA_022817425.1 Gryon sp. ZL-2020 | reverse complement strand
TTCTGCCAAAGTTGAATTATGATGGTTTTCGAATTAACATAAATTAATCTAACTAATTTTGTACAATTGTAGTTCAATGCAATAAGCATGTATTAAAGTTATATTTATATCATCATTATATCTTCATTTTCTATCTGTTAAGAGTAATTGTTTGTTAATGTTTATTAAACTATAAAATTAAAATATAAAAATCCATAAAACACAATGGATAATATAAAAAAATAATGATAAATTTATTTAAATAAAGATAAATATTTGTATTTCCTCTTCAATTTGAAGAAAAGTATAAAGTCATCAATAATTTAAACACATAAATAAAACTTTTGCAATCATTACAAAATACAAATTCCATTACTGCAGTATAATAAATCTTCTTCAATTACAGAAGAAATAAGTGTCAATCGACATAACAAAAACTAAGAGTACTATAAAAATAAGACAACAAATAGTGAAAGCCTATTGCAAGATGTGAAGTTGATTTGTTGTCTATTGTTTTTTCTTTCTTTTTTTTATATAATAATTTGGTGCGATAATAATCCGCAGTGTGGTAAAGTTTATTTTTATGGTAACAGGAGTGTCGAAACTTTCGACCAAGAGGCAGCTTCAGGCCTACTGCAATCACGTGGTCAATTCAGAACTGCGAATTCCGACTTCTTTTCTAAGAATCGTCTAAATGGAAACCGCCGTTGGCGTCTGCCAAGAACGTTTCGATAGCTTAATACGAGATACATCTGTCGCTTCAAGCGAAGCTTCATTCCTTAATGCGCGGAATCAGTATCGGTTGCATCAAACGTTCGTAAATCCTGCTGAAAGTTAGACGCTTCGGTATAATCTTCATTACCGCCGTTCGAACTAACGCGAACGTGAAACGTTATCGATTTTTTTTTTAATTAAAACATGTTGCCTGGGCTTCTTGTAATGCGGGCAACGTGATAGATGTGTTGAAACGCACGTCAATCTTCTATGCTAATTTTTTTTCATTTTCTACAAATAAGTATCTAATTAGTGGATGTTTGTTGAAAATTAGTTTAGTCAAATTATAGGCTTTTGTTCAAACAATAAATAAAGATTCACTTTTATGGTCTTCATTTATTTTTATAATTGGTCTTCAAACTTTTTGATAGAATAGCAAACAAAATTTATTACAAAATATTTTGTTAGATTTAGTTTCTAAGAGAATAAAATTATTAATCATTCAATAATTATGATTGTATCGAGTTAATGTATATACTAATTTTTTTTCTCATAGACTGAATTAACTTTTTAATTCACACTAACTGAAAACCTCGTATTTCTCCTTGAAAGCGTTGAGAATAACATAATAACAATCAAAGGAACTGTACTTAAAAAATAACGTGAATAAAATCTGTCAGAAAGAAGTTAATATAGAAGTTAATATTTACGTAGAAATTATTTTAAAATATTTTCTGTGAAAGCAGACTTTTATGTGCTTAATTATCACTGGAATATTTAAAATATTATATGTTATAAGTGAACATCAATTTTTTTTAAATCTACCTTTATTAAACTCTTCACTTCTTATTCAAACAACAAAGAAACAAATAAAAGAACAAAACATGACAAAACCGGAAAAGAAATAATAAAATGTTTATTCTTACACTTCCAAGAGTATCCTCATCTCCGGAAATATAAATGATGCAACAGGTCATATATTATAGAGTTGTTGCACAAGGGTCTTATAGTTCAAACGCTCGACATTAACGATTATATAACACGTGACGAGGCACGACTGATGACCATGGCCTATGAATAATAGTTTATTATAGACAATCTGTGCGCCCGTGAGACATTTTTTATCTTCCTTTAGTTTTCTAGTAGACAAGAATTTGTTTTAAAGAGAATGTAGTGTTTTCGGTTTTACTTCTAAATAAGTTTTAAAAAATTAATCTTTACGAGAATCTGCTGGAGTAATTAAATTATTTTACAATACTTTTAGTACGTAATTATTATTTCATATAAACATGCTTTTAATTGAATCAAAGATTGAAAACACAATTAAAGTACTATTAAAATCATTAAAGGGCAACTTCGGTATTCTGTTTAAAGTAAATCTTATTTTTAAATAACATGAGTTAATGTTATAATAATTGTATACGCTGAAGGTAAGAGTGTATTTCAGTTAATTGAACGTCAAGTATGATACAAAGAACTTTATATTTATGGAAATATTAAATTTCGCTTTATAATTAGTTGGAAAAAATCGTAAATAATAAAATAATTTCCATCCAATTCGCGAGAAATTCAATTGTATCTTACTTTAGTCTGTTAAATCATATCCGATGTTGAATTATATCAATCCATTGTAATTATACCATATTTTTATATATAAATAAATATATAGTATTTTTGTTAATTAATAAATAAAATGTCTTTAAAAATAGTATAATATTATATAAAAATAAACAAAAACACGAAAACACTTACAACCCTTTAATTATAGTCACTTTAGATTCTCTGAATAATCCGTTTATAAAATCATTCTAATCTTGATACCTCATACAACTAAGATCAAAGATTCGTGCAGACTTTCCATACAATTTGCATAAATCTACACCCAGTTACTAATTTTGTGTTCATTTTATTATGTAAAGTTTATGAGAAATTTGTATCCGGTGAATGATACAGTGAATGAACTTGTTTGTGTCAGTGAAGCAGCATTGCGTTCAATTTTTAACGCGTATTTTTCAATTCTCATTCGAATTGAGTACTAAAACTTTACTGTCTTTGATTAGCAATTTCTCGTTGAAATATTTAACATACAACAGTGATGTTGAGTTCCTTCTACAGAAGTGGGTAATCTTTCAAGATTTAGAGTGTTTAAATTTTAATCCGTATGTAGTGCCTTAGAGTCTACGTGTATTATAAATAATCATATTACTCTTTAACATTATTTATTAGGTTTTTTTTCAAATTTTTCAATCAGTTGATTGTTTATTATTTTGTTAAATATATTTCAAAATTAATATTTCATCGATAAGTTATTTGCTTAGAGTAAACATAAATCATTTATTATTTATAATTGTTTATAATTGTTTTATCGTTTATGGTCATTTGAATAGTATATATATATATATATATATATATATATATATATATGATGGAAATGGTTATTTGTACTTACCTATATCCATCATATGATGCTCTCCGAGATGACGTATAGCGCAAAGATGAAGAAGACCAAAAGCAAGCTGCATGCCGGTAGTAAGAAGCAGTGCAAGAAATCCTGCAGCGCAGACAAGCCAACCCCATCCTCCTTCCGGATAAAAGTGTGTCCTCATTCCAGCAACATCTATACCTATTCACAAGAGTCATAAAACGGTGTCATTTGTTATAGCCCGTACGTTTTTTATCAATCAAATTGGTTATGCAATACTTTGAATTCACTTGTAGAATAGTATTTTATAGACTACCGTTATGCTAAAATTCGAATATATCCATTTCAACACTAAGATGTACCAGACTTATGTTCTCAGAAAAAAAATCGTACGATGAATTATTGCAAATTGAATGCAGGTTTTGTGCATTCAGCGTGAATATATTTTCACGTATTTTGTATGCTTGGTAAATACAAGCTGAATTTATATATAAGTTGATTTTAATTATAAACTAATAATATATAAAAAAACAATAATTTTAAACAAAAAATATTTTAATTATGAAATCTTAGATGATATGTATTTGAAAATGAATATTTACACGCAAATTGATATCTGCATTTTATTCAAAATATTTCCTCTAGGCTCTCAACGTTGGAACACAGTAATGATCAACGAGAAATTGTAATTATCATTAATGTTTTCGCGCCTAATTGATGCAGATTTTATAAAACAAATTTGAATGTACTCATTAGAATAATGAGATATGTAAATGCAAGTACTGAATAAATGTATCTTCACCGAACTAAATTTTACATGTTAGAGTACGAAAATATTTTAACTTCTATTTATTAACATTTTTAGTTTTGCAAAATGTTTTATTTTATTTTTATAAAAAATTTTGAAATTATTAAAAAAAATATTTCAGTATATTTATGAATATATTAAACCAAATTCTTTGAATTCTCTAATTCCATCTGCATGACGTAATATATTGCTAATGAATAGTTGAAATAAAGCAAACATATTTTTTTAATAACTGAATGCAAAAAATATATTTTAACAATTTTTTTATTATTATTTTATTTTTAATTATTATTTTTGTAAAAAATATTTACATGCACAATAGAAAAAACTGGCTTTCGTAATAATTCGCATCTATTTTAAAACATAGTGAAGTTGTAAGTCAGCTGTCAGCAGTGCATCGGAATCTCTGATTGATTACAGAGGCGAGATGCATCAGTGACATAGCTGTCTTCGAAAACAATGATTTTGTAATAAAATGGCTTGAATATTGCCTCTTCAATAGTAGACTTGAAAGTTGATTGCATCTTCGCAGTGTTGCGCATACGCTATGCGCACATAAGATATCTAACATTGCGGATGATACTTGAAAATCGTATTTCAAGTTTATATCCTAGAAATATAATATTTTAAAATTTGATTCAACAAATGTCGTCATTTTCTGCGAATGAAAAGTAATTGAATAAAGTAAGACGAATGTAAATGGTTTTATCACAAAGATTATATCATTTTTAATGAAAACTTCGTTGCATTTACAGACTCTTCACTTTTTAATCCAAAGGCAAAAGAAAAATGAAATGGAAAAAGTGAAATGATGACATAAATGAATCAAACAAACTGTTTGTCTTTGAAACATGGATTGATTCAATTTTAGATTATGCTATAAGTGTGAACATTTAGATTTCAATCAATTTCAAGAAAAATAATTTAAGATGATTTAATATCACGTTTGAAATATCTCTATACAGATCAATTTACTTTTAAATTTAAAAATGTGTTTTTCAAAAAAATGTTGAAGATTTAACCTGTGCGTCGAAGTGCTGGAACACATCGATGTAGACTCCTTAAGTCGCCGAGTACCCAATTAGTGTTCCCCGTGATACTTTCATCCACGTCACTACATCGGTACCGAGGATCTGCAAAATAATTATGAACTACTACTATTTTATTATACAAGTTAACAATAGCGAACAATGATATTATACTTTTCAAAAGATTAAATTTCTTCACAATTAATTAATTATTATATTACATTTCTTAATTAATTATTTATATTATTTCTTAATAATCATTGAAATTATATTCCTTGCAATAAAGTTATTCCTTTTTTAAAATTAAATTCCTATTTTAAAAATAAAATTATTTAAAATAAAGAATCTACAATTTTTATTTGCACAAAATTGTATTTTTTGTGGTTTACACTTATATAATTATGTATTTTTCAAACATTCACAATGTTCCATAAATTTATAAATAATTGATGTAGCAATTTTTTCAGTTAAATATATATTTTTTCTGATTATAATTAACCCCAGGTAATTAAAATTTACTTAAAGTGTGTGCCAAATAAATATTTAAATAATTTTATGTATTTGAATAATAGTAAAAATGGGAATAATTTATAAAATGTATAATATTGACTATGAGCATTCTTCACAATTTTATATGGCATTTTAATGTTTTTAGTTATCAATATCGTTAATATATTAACATATTTAACGATACTTTGATTTTATGCAATAAACGTCTTGAATTTATCATGAATTTTAGAATTTGATTTTCAATTAAGCACATTCTATTCGCTGCTATCTTCTTTGTTGACGTTTAATTATGAATAAGCTAAGATGCTTTACTTTATCGCGTAAGTAGGTTCTGTTTACCGTAGGACAATATCATCTCATAAATCATACTACGGTTAAAAGTTTTCTTTAGATATACGTTATTAATTGATTTTAAACTCATTCACGTTCGTCATTTAAATGGAAAAATGATTCTTAGTGATCGATCATTTACATTATACAAGTAATATACATGTCATATCCTTATTTTTTTTCAAGTTCTTATTTTTGTTATACTTGACGAATTTTGTTGTAAACACTAATAAACAGTCTCTATTGAATTCAATAAATTTTTTAATTATTACATAAAATTATTTAACATTACTGACTTAATTAAATTGTTCCATTCTACTGATCTAATTCTAACGATAAATTTATTGCCGGTGAACATTCACTTAGTCATTTCTGGATGGTAAATTTACTTCACCTTCTGTTCGCGGTTAAAGTGACAAATAATTCAAACCTATTTTCTATTTTAACTCTACTTTTTACATCGTTAATGCACCTGTACATTGTATATATAGTCATACTTAAAATATGAATTTCATTATTAATATTTATATATATTATTTTTTAAATAAACAGATAAAGTAATTTAATTCACAAATATCAATTTGAACAAATATTGCTCTGTTAGCATATCATCATTATGATAAATCCCGCGAATTATACTAGCAAAATTTTTTGTCACATTCGATGTATTTCCATAATTCACAAAAAAGTCTGATTTTCATCAGACATTTTCAACGGGAAGTACTGCGATATCGAATTGTCGATGGAACTGCTTACGTGCAAGGAATGATCATGCCCAACGAGGGAATAAAACCGCGTGAAAACAAAAGAAAATTCAGCAAAAGAAAAAAAGGGGAGTATAAACGGACGTATACAAGAGAGAAAGAAGGCAAGAGAGCGAGAGACACTGCAAGCAAGCTTTTGCGCCCACATAAGTAAAAAGAAAAGCAGGTCAAAGATCATAAAATAGAGACGTCGTAATGTTGGTCTTAAAACCTTCTTCCATTTTTCAGGTTTATAGATTTATTAAGTAACTTGTTAGTACTTTTCACTGTTACTTAATTTTTTCGGATCATTGCGTTATTCTTCGGTTTATTTCGAAGATACAATAAGACAGCTTGTGAATATATATTTTACTTCGATTGATTGCTTAAGCTTGTATATATATAGACATTTAGAAATATATAGAGAATTGTATAGCATATAGAATTTTATTATAAAAATATTTTTATAATAAAATATATTATTAAATTGAAATTTGAGAAAATATGAGAATAATATATTTAAATAAATAAAGTTTCAACAGAGTATCATAAAGGAGTATGTATACAAATATATACACTGAATAGTAATCAGACAAAACAAATATTTAGTTATAATTACAACAATCTGTCTATTACATTTAAGCAAAATATATTAGGAAATGTATGGTATTACTTGTATTATTTTAAATCAAGTGTAGAAGATTTTTCATGCTAAATATATTATTTAAAGTATTATCAGGAAGTAAATAAAAATAATATTACTCTGAAAATATTACAGTTTTGTATTATTTTTAATACATAAAGAAATATCAATTAAAATGTATAAAATAAAACATTATCTTTCTATTCATTTTTTGTAAGAATGAAACCTTTAAATTTAATTTTAGTTTATCAAATTTAGTACAGCAACATAAAATAATATATCTATATTACAATATTTTGCAGTATATTATGAAACTATATAATATATTTATAAATTTATAATGATTTTACTAAAAAATTATGTTTATGAAAATTAAAATGTTAAAAGCCGATATGAATGTTACATTTCAATTTCAAATTTCAGTTTTATTCAACTTTATGAAACACTCAACTTTATTACATGCTGTTCAAATTTGTTTTACATTATTGATTACAAAATATTTTGGAATACCAAAAACCTGTTACTACAATCAACTAATAAGTTCTTTTTTCTTCCATTCGTAGTAATAAATGGACTTTTTAAAACACATTTTTAACATTTTTGAAACCTACAAATGTAAATTCTTATTTTTCCAAAAATATTAGTCAACTTTTCCCCAATTAATTCTATAATTTATACGTCTCTTAAACTGAAAAACCGAATAGTCAACTTGCTGTTATGATATTATTTGCCATATTGTACAAGCAAATGGAATGGTTACTATGATAAGTAATGCTTCACATGAAATTCATTTGTAGAAAACATTAAACCGTGGCAAAGACAAGAAGGATCAAACGCGCGGCACAACTAAATTTGCATGCGGAACGCCTCGACGCATTTTCGAAAAAAAATGAAAACTTGCACCAAGTAACTTGCTATCTTTTATCTTTTGATGCACAGCTCATTGCAGCGCACGCTTGGTTGCGCTTATGGGCGCATGGACTCTTCCAAAATGCCTCGTGTAAGCCATGGCAAACGAACATTTTTCGGTAACATTTTTATTTGCCAAACCGCCAGTTAAATAGGTTAGCAAAAACATCTAGAGGGAAAATAGTAACAGAGTTTGGGCGTTCGTTTCTAATTAAATTATATTTACATATGGATAAAAACGCAATAAATAAAGTCAAACAAATCTTTTTTCATCTCTCAAATTTTTCAATTGTTTTCATTGAAGATAAAATTGATTTTAATGATTTCCTTCTCAATAATATACATTTTTTTATTATAAATAGTAACAATCTTAAAAGTTAAATATTTGTGGATTGTGTTACTCAAATGTGTGTATAAAATATTTAATGGATATATAAATAATTCAATTTAAAGCCACCGATATTTCAACGGAAAATGACGTGAAACTGTAATACGGCGAATTTAGAAAATTAAATAAAGTTAGCAAGATTGCAACAAAATTGCTTTAGTTGAATATGGATCCTGAGCCTTCTGCTTTAAGCTCACGTCTGGCAAAAGGTACGTTGCGCAAGCTTAATATTATGCATTTTTATAACAAATGTGATGTTTCATTTTTCACATTGGAAATCACAATTGTAATAATTCCGCTTAATCATGTTATGTATTGGGATAAAATTTTGCAAATACAAATATCAATTAGAAAATACGGATGAGTATTACATTCTGGGAATATATATTTACATTATCATTGTTTGAATTTTAAAAGTACTTATTAAGCATTCATCATAGAATATAACTTCATAAAAAATGAAAAAAATTAAAAATCCAATCACAATATTCCACATAAAAAATAACATTTAAAGGTTATATTGTTTGAAATCATATGCAATGAAAGCGGTAAAAATATTCTCTTTCGAAGTATTATAATTAAAAAAGAAGATAAAGGATGATATAACTCAAACTATTATGACAAGAAGTTGTCGACGTAAAAATGAGAGCGAACCCTGAAGGACGGTTGACATTAAATACCAACTATGGAATGTGGTAAAACAATCAGTGTTGACCATCACTGTCGAGTTTAAGGACAAAAACGAATAAAGTTTCCTCATTTTGTTGAACAATTTTTGCAGCCGAATCTGTCTGTTTGTTCCAAGTTTTCACGCAAACCATTTGCACAGACATTTCACCGACTCCAAACAATGAAAAGTATTTGCGAGAATGTGAATGAAAATTCAAACACTTGACAATTTAGATCGCATATTGTGAAAGTTAGTTATGGTCTAGTGAAAAGTGGTGATTATTCCGTAGCAAATATATGTAGAAATGAAATAAAATAGAAAAATGAGTTTCCAAAAAAATACAAGTAAAATATATGAATTTGAACTGGAACATTCCGGAGATTTTCACGTTATCGATAAAAGTTTCCTCTATCGGTGCACAAAACAGCAAAGAAGTATGCCGGCTTTACTTCTCTCCGAGCACATCTCGTCTCTTGCTTTGTCTCAGTTTGTTTCCATCTAAATATGGCCTGGAAAAAACTACCTTCTTTTTTTTTATTAGACTACGAAAGCACGAAAGCCAAGACTTATATAAATTATACCAAACGTTTTATGTAACATCGTATGTCGTACAAAAATTATTTTTTAATAAAATAATGATTAGATCTTTAACAAAAAACAGGAGATACTACCAAAAGTATTATAAAAAGTACTATGACGAGTCACCTACTTTAGTAATGAAAAGCAATATAACAATTTTTCTAAATTTGTTGTGTTGTTTTCAAAAACAAAAAAAATACAAAAAAATCTGCATTATTAATAAGAAACAGTAAAAATAAAAGTACGTATGTTTGGTTGCATTAGATTTTTAGCGTATTTATTTTCTGTTAATGATTAGGAATGAAATCAATATTACTTCATTTCATCTAATTAATAGTTCAGACTAAAGTTTTGTCAGACATGGACTGCAGAATAGATGTTCATTAGAATGGAAATCCATTCTACAGTCAATCAGTTAACAGAATAATGATGTGGAATAGTATATTTCATATTTTCAAAACGATGTTTTCTATTCGTTGCGCGCATGAACTAACAAGAACTTCGCATGATAGAATGCAATTTTTATCAGTTGTTGCGGATTATATTTGTTCTTACATGCGAATTGAAACATTTAAGAAGCAAAAATACTTGTCTTCGCAACGGAAATAATACTTTTGAGGGAAGAAAAGTATTTTTGCACAGGTGAGACAAAATTTTAATTCAGATTAAACTGAATTTTCTGCAAATATAAAAATTCTAGACTAGTCGACTAAACATATAAAACACGACTGAATGATCTGATTGTAGTAACTGAGATAAAGTGTATTTATAGAATGAACACGTTGAATAACCTTCTCTCGCAGCTTGAAGAAGTTTTACAAAACTTATCTTATGTGAAAGGTACTTTGTGATACTTTTACACTTCGCGAAGTGGTCTTTGAAAGAACTTGCAAAGATAGTTTCTCAATCAAGCCCTTCGCAAGTTCGTTTTCATTACAAAAGTAGATATTAATCAAATGTTTGAAAGTAGAATAAATTATAGATTTGCATTTTATATGCGCTTTCGTAAAACAAATATTTTGGACACAGTGATTGCAAAGTAAGAATTTAATTGTATCTATATATGATGTCTACATGTAAACTAGATTCACTATTCTGAATAGCATAAAAGATTTCATTACACATGACCGGAGTCGATATGCAAAAGAGAATCCCATGAAATTATTGCATCAAAGTTTTCGAAGTATGTTTCAGCATTGGCAATTTCCATTCTGTTCAGCTTAAGGAAGATTTCGATGAAACCATCATCGAACTTCGCTTTGTTTCTATTAGAATCTAGAAAGGAGTAACTGTTGAGTTCAGATACTATAAATTAAGCTAATATTATGTCTATAAAAATAGATTCAGAATTATTCGATTTATTAAGATAAAAGCAAAATAACATACGAGGATTTTCGTATTATATAGATAAGAGTTATTAAATTGTTTATTAAAGTTGAATGTAAACTTTCAATGTTTGACAATTAACATTTTACAATTTTCAATTAATATCGAGAATTCATACAAAAAGTTTTATTTTATTTGGTGATAGCTATTGTAACGATATTGTATTGCAATAATAATAATTATTATTATTAATATAATAATACATGTAAAGATTATAAAAGGACATTATAAAAGGATATGTGGATATGCTACACAGTATCAATACAAAAAGTTTGATTAGTACTAAAAGATATCTCGTTTTGCTTTTGCTGAAGGTCTTCTTGGCGAACAGTCATTGTTTTTTTGTGCATCAAACACTGAACTGTGCCAAGATTTATGCGAGTTAGTGTGAAAAATAAGCCAATTAATAACTTTGTAACTTTCGAATCACACTGCAATGCATCATTTAATTTATCATTTAATTTAATTTTGTGATTAATGCAACTAATACACATGAGAAAAGTTTTAATTAATGTATATCTTATGTTTTAAAGTTTCTTCATAATAAAAATGAGTTTTTTAGTGATACAATTTATTGCATTTTTTCATTTTAACTACATTCTGAATTGACTAAAATTAAGTATTCTATTTTACTGAAATTTCAACTAGTGCAGCAAAAAATCTTTATTTCGTAGACTATATTGATTTCATATCTACATACTCTATTGATACTTTCATATCAACTTTATTCTAAAAGTATAAATCTATAATACTGAAACAAACAACGAAAGTATTAAGCATTGAAGCTATCATTGAAATAATTTATTATGATATATTATTTTTATATAAAATTCGTACCAACGGAAAAATTATATTGTCTACGAAAACAATGGAAGAGAAAACAAACTAAAAGTCACTTTTTTCGTAACACTTTTTGCTTGGAAATATCATAAACGTAATATTATGTTAGCATAAAAGAATCCGGAAGATGAAAAAAACGCGAACAAGAGAAGAATGTAAAAACAATGAAGGAACATATAAGAACAATAGTTCAAACAAATGCTATGCGACAAAATATCATTGATAATTATATACTTTTCTTTAAGTTTATTAGAATCATTAATAAATTAACTTCTTAGAATTATTCAACAAAAAATTTAATTGGTTAAACTGATTATTGTGTATAACAATTATTATTCAAGAAAAAGTACAATAATATGAACATACATGCAAAATATGCAAAACACAAACGCCACAGTGAGTATAATTTTAGAAAAAGTCTGAAAAAACTTCTGAAAATAACAACTTGAAATATCATATATTTACATATATTTACAATTAAACTTTTCTTTAATTACAGTAACGGTTTTAAGTTATATTATTATAGAATATAAGAATTTTTATGAATGGATATTTTTAGTGAGTACATGATTGTAAGGATACTTTAATAAAACTATGTATATCGTTTAACTTTTTATTAAAAAAATATGTTTTGTTAAATTATTCTATACAGATATTTTATGTCATTTGGAAATATTAGAAGGACATTTTTATAACATAACGTGACGATGTATGAACTTCTGCAAGACAGCAAGAATTTTGCCATAAAAATATTTATATAGTACACAGGTTTAACTTTTTCATGAATATTATTAAATTAAATTAAATAGCATAAAAAAGTATATTGTATGTTAGTCGTAAAAATAACAATAGCAAAATAAATTAATTTACATTATACATTATAGAAATGCAATTCTACGAGCGCGATTTTTCATAAACATAATTTTTATATATTTTTATCGTTTTTAAAAAATGATCGCTATGCAAATTATTGGCTTTTCATTTATAACTTTAGCATTGAAAGAGCATGTTTAATTTTAAATTACATAATTACAAAGTAAGTTGTATTATTAATTTTTATTGTGAATATGTATCCATAAAACTACACTATAAAAAATTTAATGTAAAAATATAGTATATACTGTATAAAATATTTATAATATTCACTACAATATTACATTGATACTATAATGTTATAGAACGAATATAAAATTAAAGTTGAAATTTAAAAATGTATATGATAACCTTTTTAAAGTAAATGTTGAGATGACAGATGACAAAATTTGACTTACAATTGTATATATAATATAAAATTGACGTAAAATTGTATATAATGTATACAGTGAGTCGAATTGACTTATATGACAATAATGTATTATTAAGATTATAAATTAAACATAATGAACAAAAATGGACAAATATAATTTTAATATTATGTAAAGAAAATTACTGAATAATAAAATACTACTTTGAAAGTTAATAATAAAAATTTGCATGCTCTTAATAAAATTTTGGAAATCGTTGAATGAGTTATTTAAATTTATAAATAATATTT
>JABFPJ010004598.1:0-13483 GCA_022817425.1 Gryon sp. ZL-2020 | reverse complement strand
AGCTCCGTTAACAAATGAGAAATAATAATTTTTCACCAAACTTTTTTGGTTAACGATATAACAACCAAATTCTTATTTTCATTTGACAAAAATTTGGTCAGATCAACAAAATCGTTCTGAGCGTGTACAAATTTTAGAAACCGATAAGTTATATATATCTGTTTTTATCATCCCCACTCATCCTAAATTATACAAGTTCTCCACAACTGTCGTTCAAATTCTTATCTCTTTAACAATTTTGCATAGCTTGCAAACACATGTTGTCCGAAAAATCCCCGCAGATGTGGCTCCAAGATTTCCCAATTATCAAATAAATGTTGAATACCTTAAATGACTAATTATTATTTCCAAGAATACATAAGTTATTACTTATTTTTACAAATTAGATTATCAAACATTTTTAAATATTTAATTTAATTTTATTTTTACTATTAGTTTAAATTTTAAATATTACTAAACATTTTTAAATTGCAATGTACATTAACCTTTACAGGCACCATAAAAATAGGCACATGTGATGAAAATAGTATATTAATATAGTCCTAGAAAAATAAAAATTGCCAATTTAGTAAATTATACACTTTTTATGAACGTATATTGGAATGTCAATTGAAGTTTTTCCTACATAAGGAAAAAACCTCAAAATAACATTTGTAATTGAATTTTATTTTTGCAAAATCTAAATATAAGCAGTAAAAAAGGGAAATTTAAATACGCTGAAATTGGCTAATTTATTTGGGCTGTTACGCATATTGTAATGTGTACTTGGAATTATTTGCAATGAAGGGATTCGTCTAATTGACCGGAAAGTGAGTTTAATACTCCAGCAGTCTTGTATGGATTATTTTATGCTGCATGATTACATAGTATTCGGTAAATGGAGGGTGAATTTCGTTACATACGAACAAAAAAATGTGTATTAATATTAATTTTTTTTATATAAAAATGGAAAGCTATTTCGTAATTGCTTTGATAATGTTAATCCGACCGAATTGCATGTAGATCATTTTGTTATATTTATGCGTCGTGAGTCTTATTTACGAATGGTCATTTATAACGATTGCGTCGGTAGAGTATGCAATTTTTCATTTTGACCCTACATTTGAATATAAACGTGAGAGATATGAAGAAACAAATAACTGGATATCGCTATAGGCATAAAACATAGGAACGCCACTCATCATTTTAATATGCATCGATTTTCCACCAGTGGTTCCTTGGCACGCCGACATTCAGTCTTAGTTTAATATGACGGGTAGAAATGCAGTATCGCCGTCACTATATACCTAATGATATATAAAAAACGACTGCAAACTAGTAGTCAATGTATTATTGTAAGTCTATACTTCCTTTTTTCTTGGCAGATGTACAATTTATGATTAGTAAAAATATGCATCCAAATTCGTCATAAACTATTATTAATCCTTTGACTGAAACATATATTTCTATTTTATTTGGCAGAATTGAATACTGAATAGAGAAACGTGGTTTATATATGACAAGTTACATAAATGAAAGGAATAACATTTTAAATGCAAAATAATCTTAAGAAATCATAAGAACTAAATATATAGCAAAATATATTTAACATAAATCTCTATAAATTAGTAGTAGTCAAAAATGCAAAAACACTTTTCTTGCTATTTTAGTTTCAGCTTTTAGAGTATTAAATACAAATTTACATATATATAACATATTTTAATATAATAATTGACAAAGTTACAATCTATTTTGTTAGTCAAAAGTTCAAAATAGCTGCAAAATAAATAAACTTTTTAGTTATTGTAAATATTACTTTTGCATAAATTTGAAAAAAAACACAAAAGTTTTTCTCGAATATCAAATTAGTATTAATCGGGTCATATAAGAATAAACCCGTTAATTTTTTTTACAAGGGTTGAAAGTGAGATTTGTAATATCATTTCACCTAACAGTAAATAAAAAAATGTCGTTAAAATACTAAATGATTTTTTATTACATATAATAGTTAAAGTTGATACATTCGTAAGTATTACATGTGTAAGTATCGAATAAATAGCCAAAGTATCACAAATGCATGAACTATGTGGGAGATATTTGGAAACATTAGAACCAGTTGATGAATGCTTGTAATTAACATTCAGATTGTATTTGGAATAGCACGCTAAAAAACAACATAGTGGATTACTAAAATAGCAAATGCACATTGTGAATGATAAATCGCGATTAGCTGCGCGTTTATGCAGTGTCAAGACAATGATGACATATGTTCTACATTGTTCAATGAACTTTGACTAGTAATAGTCTGCATAAGTACTATAAATAATAAGCGCCGCACACTCATGCGCGTTACTTCGTGACTTGGTCCAAAGCCTACAATGAGAAATGACCGGAGTTTACAGCACGCGATTCGCACGCTATTTTCATGGGAAAGTTTTTTAAAGCCGTAAGGCATATTTGAGCGTCGCGTACAAAACTTCCTTTTGGAAGAGATGTAAAAATTGTACAAACGGCCAATAAGCAGATTGGATTCGCCTAGCCGCAGCCGAGTATACGAGACCGTTGTGAAGGAAGACGCAGTCGGCGTACTCGAGAGCTTGCCAAATATGAGCGGTTAAAAAGAACATCGAACGTGGAGCTTCGTTTCACGTTTTGAACATACTCTACGTATGTGAACACACTTTAAGTGTATGATGCATCGAGGTAAAACTTGCATGGCTGGACAATTCCCAAGAAAAACGGCGTAAAAAACGAATTCCCCGAGATCCTCTGTGTGCACCATTACGAATTACGAAATATGTGAAAGATGCAATATGGTTGTCTTTTATGCAAAAAGCTAAGCTATTAGAAGGAGCAAAACGCATCTAACAGCGGTTTAAATCAGAAAATTTGTACGCTAATGTTGACTAAATGAATCAAAGTTTAATCAATTAGGATAAAAATATGTGTTTCTAGAGAAAGAAAGACTCCCTTTTACAGTACATATTACATATTAAACGGGTAAATTGGTTTCGTGTGGAAACATTGAAAAGCAGTGTATATCGGGAATGAAATAAATGTGTAATAGAATATTGAAAAATATTCTATTGTATGTTTATACTACTAGATACTAGATTTATATTAGGCTTGTCCATTTTGGTTCGAATTTTCAAAAAATATAAAATGTTCATACTTTTTTTGAGTCGAATGAGTTCGAATATAGAAAAAGTTAGAACTTTTGTGTTCGAACTATTATATTTGACAAGTTATCTTTCGAAAAGGATGATCGACAAAACAATTTAAATCGATTATAAAATCCTTACTAATATATAAAATTAAAAATACGTTTGTTTGTATGTAAATCACATAAAATCTACCAAACCAATTCCAACCAAATTTTGAGGGAATATAACCCTAGGGCTCTAAAGTGTCGTAGACTTTATATTTTTGCGATATATACACTTGACTTTAAAAAAAAAGCTTTCCCCAATCCTGGGGGAGTCCATAGAGAGTCCATAGAGAGTCTATAGTGGTCATAAGAAGAGATTATTGAGTTTCGTCCGGGCGAAGCCGGAGATTCAAGTACGTGAATTTTGATCAATCTGCTTTCTCTGATTTCGCGTCAAGGCACTAAAAATTTGTCCAAAAAAATGCACAACAAAATATATATACGATGCATCCGAAAAACATACAAATAATGATTGCCTTGCCGACTATTCTGATCATTTAATTAATTTCGCCAAATTTTATAACATACTGATTCTCCCTTATCATTTTAGCATTGCTAATTTTCATTTATTTATTTATATATATACATATTATAAAGGGTTTCACTAATAATTAGAAATGTAGCATAACAAAATTCGTATACAAATTACAAGTGTTTTCTCCCTGATAATATTCACGAAATTCAGCAAAATGTATCCTTTGATCGTATATAATTTAATTTAGTTTTCCTACATTGCATATATTTTATTGAAATTTACTTAAAGTACTTGTTTGAATAAACAAGTATATGGTTTCAATAACATGAAATTAACAATAGTTCTAACAATTGTTTTTATAAACTAATTAATTGGTTTTGAAAAAGTTACAATTAGAAAACATAATATTACTTCATATTGTTTTGCATATAATTATTTCACCATTTCAATAGTTTAAAATTAATTTTCCACGTAAATTACATTGCAAGCTTTATAAGATTTTAATAACATAAAATAAAGTTTGTTGTTTGTAAAAGAAGAATCATATTTTCATATATTTTATTCCAAACCGAAATATTTATCGATTATATGTATTCGGCTTTATAGATTTTCTCTGTATGTTTGTCTTTCTACGAGGAAAAAAGGTACAATGTTAATAAAAACACGAAAGTTCATCTATTTGAAAAGTGAACAAAAAAGTATGCGTCCATTAGGTTATCAATGTTTGATTTTATAATGTTCACATTCAATTAGGAATTATATCAACAAGAAGGTAAACGTTACTTCAAAATATAAATATGTAAAATTGCGTGAAAGGTATAGTTGCGTCGGCGTTTGCTGATTCAAAATGCTGTTTAAAATTGCGACGAACATTTGCTTACGATATTATTTCACGAAGATAGTGATGTTAAATATGGTAAATAAAAATACCGGGTATCTGTCTGCAAGTGTTAGCACAACACAATCTTTAGGTGCTCAGTATAAGCTTATATACATGTACATGAATGCCTAAGTACTTTACCATATACCCTACGAGAAGAATAATATAGAACACGCGAATTCTCAACTAGTGCTTGTAATGGACTCTTCGGTATTTCAAGCAATTCTTCTGAATGTAATACAAATATTCAAATTTTCAGAAAATGTATATTTTATTTATTCTATAATAAAATTCAACAATAATATCAAGAATTAATTATCATTTAATTAAAAACCTGTCTGTCTTTTATGTTTCTGAAACATCTAATATTGATGTTATATAAGTATTTTATAAGAAATTACTACCTTATTTTGTTTGCTTTTTTTGTTATAAAAGTTTATAGATAAGAGAAGGCCAGCGAAAGAATATTATTTATCATATAATTTTCAACTTCTAATATTTTTGCACCCTCGTCAAAAGAAGATTAATACACTTCCGGTTCTAAGCTGACAAAATAAAATGAGAGCTAGTTATATTCTTGTGTTGTACTTTTGCAATCATGTCCCCCGAGGCAGACAATATGTTAGCGACGCTACGAATCTTTGCAAGGAGCCTTTGCATCGTTTTCTTTGTGCCACAAGAGAGTAGCAAAACGAAAACAACTTGAAAGAATAGAAGCTGCAGCCGCTAGAAAGTTCGTCTTTGCTGTCCGGTTACTGCACGTCTTGGACGAATGTGGCTTCTTTCAGCGCTAAAACGCGTGTAAAGAGACAGTGTCTTTGGATTTCCTTACATTCACTTGAAAATAAATTCAAAACTTATATTAAAAGAATAATATAACATGTTAATGGAATATTTGTTATTTATTTCGCGTTTATTTAATTTTGCGATAAGAAAGAAACTTGAACTTCGACGTTGTGAAAATCCAGCAAGAATTTGTGAATTCAACTATCAAAGTTCTATTTTTTTGATAAAATTGTGTTCTGCGATTCAAAAATGCTTTGGTTTGAAAAACACGTAACTGCATTTTTTTTTTCAATCTTTATGTTGACTTTGTACTGTTGTTTATATTTACTTTAAAGTTATTTTAATAACGATATTGTATTGCTACAATAAAAATAATTTATTATAGTTTATAATTGTTATAATTATAAATTAATATTAGAGCCTTTTAATTTTGAATAAAGTTACCTGTTTTTGCCTTTAAACCACAGATTTATTTTGTGCTGGATTCTGATGAAAACGTTGAAATTAAAATATTGGAAATTATAAGACTAATTAAATGAATAATCAAAATTCGTCTGAAAAAATAAAACCACCGATTGTATACACAATTTATTGCAGTGGTGAGTGGATTAAACTTGTTTTTATTCTTTTCGACAGTAAAATGCACTCATTTATAATACTTAGACCGATTTCCATATATGATGGAATATATCACTCATACGATACATTTTCGATTGGTGTGTTTCTCTATGTGATTCAATCACGACGACATTTTTACAAAAATCGTTGGATGGTTTTCCAATATCAGTTGGATATTTTCCATGACTTTACGTTCATGATCAAGGTAAAATAAATTTCATCTCACATTTGCCGGCAGAATATCGTAACTTTTTAAGATAACAAAACCGTACATGTTAAAGAAAGGAACAGATTTCATGACATGACTGATTTATACGGTTATTAAGTGTCACATATGGCGACCTTCGTGTGTTGACAGTGGCGTCATATTGAATCACTGTTGTGCCAAACTTCTTCGTATATTGTGCCAAGCTTGTTTCACAACGCGAGACATGAAATATAACAAGTTGCTATCAAACGCCGATTGGCGCCTTAGTCGGAATTTGCCATATCGGAATATATTTTACGTTTTATTAGTTTTTCCGTGATACACTGATATAAGAATCAGCAAAATAAGTTTCTCGATGGCTTTCTTTTTTGAATTATGTCTGATGAAGTTCGATTGCTTGATAGCAGCGAATAAGTATTGCAAGATCTGAGAAAGAGACATAGCAATTTTACTTGAGTCCAAGTTTAATTTCTTTCGCGTATGAAAACCATCTGCAAAGTACCGCACTTTTTTCACTTTAGATGAAATTTATCGCTCACTAGAGACGTCACAATAAAATAATCAATCATTTTCCAATTGAACTTATCGACAACAAAATCGCTGTTTTTTTATCGTCATGCATTATACGGATTGTGAAGTACTCAAATATATTCAACTCATTTTTGTTGATTGTAAAAAAGAAAAAAAATGGAACATATTTTTGTATGTGATAATTTGTTTAATTTTATTTACACATAAAAATAAATTTCAATCAAATTCAATCTTTTGTAACGAATGTGTTTTTTTCGATATGTGGTTAGAAAAACGAATTTCTAGTGAAATCCGTTCACAATCTAATGCAATTGCAACTTGGCTGCGCATAAATCCGTAAAGGAAAATCCTCAAAGGACGCGTTATTCTGTAAGAAAACTTTTTCGAAAATAATAAAATATCTTTTTTGTAATATTATTATGTTTTTGGTAATGAGACCTCTAGTGAACTTCGACAAAAAATTGAATTTTTGACAATTTTTTTAATTGAATATTCTGACTCTTTGAAATGTCCTCTTTCCGATTAAAATCTGAGTAGCTGATTAAAAATATATTTTTGCATATATTTTTAACTTCATCGTGTATGAATAAATGCAATATTAAACTTTAAAGTCGATTAGTTTGGCAGGTTTTTTAAATTTTCATTTTTTTAAGTTAAAAATGAAAATTTAAAATACAGATAATGTAAAAAATTCAAAAAACACGATTTTAGAAATTTGTTGAGCTTCCTCAGTACAATTGTGAATTGATAATCAATGAAAAAAAATACTGAAATTCGATCTGACAAAACTTTATTGTTCTCCGAAAATTTTGAATAAACAATAAATAATGAATATCTGTTTTTTATTTGTTTAATAAAATTGGTACAAACATTTGCTCTAAAAATTGTGTTAATTTAACTCTCAGTACACAAAATATGATCAAAATTGTTTGATTTGGATTTTAGACATTTTACTGGACTGTTTCCTTAAATATAATCCTAACAATTTACACTAATTAAATTGGATACTTTTATTATGCATCAAATACACTAATTTTACAAAATATCGCTTTTTATTTTTCAATTTCCTATATTTTACGTTCTCTCGCACATTCAAATTAATATGTAAAAACTTATCAGCAAATAAATTCATTCAAGTGGTATCTTTGCAACACTTTACTAACACCAAATCATTTATTACTTAATTTTATATTTCTGGAATTCCTTCATAATTATCTATTCTTGATAATACAAAATTAAGAAAGATCTTACTAATCTTTCTAATTCCTCATTTTTTTAATTTTCTAATTTCAGATATTTCGTGTGAATAATATTTAATCATTATCTCCTCTTATGGTCATAAACTTGATAGTAGCGTCTTATCACTGAACGTAGAATCCATAACTGTCCAAATGATGTAACATTGTTAAAATTAAAGAAAAAATCCTTACATCGTGAGCTTGGTGTATGTGATTTTCACCCTTAGACTTAGTGTAAGATAGAATAAATTTAAATGAGTAGAGAAGAACATAAAATGATTTTATTATTCTTTCATGTAGAATGTGAATGAAATAATTTATCGGGACACTTAATATACGTGTAAAATTCATTCAATTTATAAATTTATTCTGACCAATGCGATATGTCTCGAGATGATAAATTAATTCTTATAATATGCATATATTTATATACAGAACAAATTGCACGTAATTCAACATTGGGATTCAATTATGTAAATTTAATTCATGATACTAATAGATTGTACACAAAAGATAATTATTAACTCGAATCACCGAAGTGTATTAGTCGAATTGCGTTTTCTATGTTACAATGATAACAAAGGGCAATTAAGCAATAAATCGTTCTACATTATGTCATATATACTTGCACAGCTACCTATCTACTTTGATAACAATTACAGTATTCGCAAAATTGTATATAATATAGTTCTATCTAGATTCGACACTTTTGCTTGATTCTCAGCTGAAAAACATATTCAATTACAATGTAGTCCAAAATCACATAAAATCTGTTATGTTAAAATAAGATATAATGCTATAATAAGAAATATTTAATTTACATTGGTAAATGAGATATATTTTTTAATATAAAAAATAGTTAATAAGAATAATAATAATTATTATTTTTTTTGAGAATTAAAGATTATAAGAACTACATACCCTATATGTGTGTCATAGTTTCAGCTAATTACGAAAAAACCGTTCAAAACACAATAAATCAAAATTTAAACTGCCTCTAAGTCGCCTTATACGAAAATGTTCTTATAAGGTCGTGAAAACGATTTCTTTGCTTTTTCGTATTAAAGATACGTAACTCAATTATGTTAATTTGAATCGTAAATTTTAGTAGAATCTATTCATATTTTACGTGTATAAATAGTCTCACATAATTAATGAACTCGAGGAGCTTGAATTGGTCACTTTTCAAATATAAAAGGAGAGAAAAAAAACTAACAAAGCGAAGTTAGTTAATGAAAATAGCTATGGTTACTAATAAAAACTTAATTTTTATTGAAATACCGTTGCTTATAGTCAATTTATTAAGTTACACTTTAGTAAATATAACGGCTACGAAGGAAACACTAATAGTGTGAATTTAGATTATCGAACTGGGAGTATTATTGTAACTTACGACGCATTCGTGCAGTTTATGGGGAGCATTTACACCACAATTTAATGCTTCTAGTTCAACTTCAATGCAAGCTCGGTTACACCTTTTCTAGGTTTTCTGAGCACGGATTCGGAAAAAAAGAAAATTCTGTTTAAAACATCCTTTTATTTCTATTTTATTGGTCTCTTGTTGGAAGAATGTTCGTTTTTTTCTAAGTTTAAAAAAATATTTACATCCAATATTACGCAACATATAAGAATGATCAAATTTTATTTCTATTAATATTAATTCATAAATAATAGCATAGTTAATTGTGTTGACAAAATAAGGAAGTCAAAATCGCGTTCGATATATATGTTGACTTTGTATAAACATAATTCGACAAAGTTATACACTAACTTATGTTAAAGGAATCAAGATACTGGCAAAACTACGTTTTTATGTTTCGCACCATTTGGTATTGAATTTATACGTCACGAAAACGCAAATTCGACAGAGCATCTAAAAGATAGTCCAAATTGATAACATTTGAATAACCGTAGCAGAAACGTATATAATTAAATTACTATGAAAAGACATTCAGGTAGCTAGGTTAATGTTATTTTATACATGCAAACTGACGTAGTTTGTTAAATAAATGCGAGCAATAAAATCGACTGGGATTTTACATACACTTGTGCAAATGTGTTTTTGTGTTGTGTCAAAATACGCGAATTTTCACGATTGTTTACACAATATGTTGCATTTTAAAATTGAAAAATAAAAGTACACGTAGATTTGATTGCATTTAATCAACAATTTATATTTGGTTCAAACACGTCTGTTAATTAAGCGAAACTTTGAAATAATCAGTAATCCAAACAACATTTTTGTGCGAAAAACTTTTCATTTATCCAACATATTTGAGTTTTGTTGTTATTAAAGAGTAAATTATTTCACCAAAGTATTATAGATTTAATTATTTCATCTATCACAGATTTTCACTATTTTGTAATTTTATAATAATAACAATTATTTTTATACAAACTTTTTATAACTTATAACACATAACACATATAAAATATATTTAAGAAAAAGCATATATATATTTTAAAGAATATCGTATCAAAAGCAACTTGGATGACTTATTTTTAAAAGAAAATGTTATTTCCTTTATGACAGTCATTTTATGCCAATAAGTCAGCAAACAGAACAACTTTTGTTTAATCAGAATGATCGTTTGGCTATTTTCCAGCTCAGCCAGTCTTGGAGTATTGAATTTGTTCGTTTGTAACTTCTTTGCAATATGCATTGTTTATTTTTCGTATTTACTATGTGGTTCACTTGCACTGTTATCAGCAAGTAACAGAATACATATTCATTCTACAAATCAAATTTCAACTAAAAATAATAAAACTGAAAACCATGTTATCCAAAATAAAAAGGGATTTAAGTTGAAAAAATGTAGAGCAAATATTTCATATAATATCGACCTGATCTAACTTCCTTGGGGATATTCATTTAATGCTACAATTTATTTAGAAAGTATTTAAACAATTTGCAAACATTTTCTTATCAAAGTTATTCATCATTCTTAGCTGATTGTGTGGTTTAGAACTATCTCTTTAAGATAGATAACTATAGACAAAGTTAGTTTGCGTCGAATTAGTAATTGATGTTTCTTCTTTCCTGATTTATGGCCGTTAAAAAAACGCCGTGAAATTACAAAGTATTTAATTACGCTATTTACAGTATTTAATTAAATGTCTTTTAATGAATATAATTCAAAATCGTAATTAAATGTAAATACTCCTAAACTTTCTAAAAGACCAGCCATTTATTCCGGCGAGTCACGTGAAGCGCCAACACTGACTTTTCTCGTTTACACGTGAATACAATCAGTCTCGTCGGTTGACACCGATCTTTCATGTTCTTTATTCTTATTACAACTTCTATAAGCTTAAGTTCAAAGTCAGGCCATGACCTCGACGTCTCATACATTTAATGGCTTCGACAAGTGATCGATCATTTAACTCAACTGGAAGCCGTGAGATTCACAAAACCGCATCAAAACGCAACACATGGGACCTCGTTCATTCGCGTCTGCGTGATTTAATAATAGCCGATATAATTCACATTGTATGACAACGTGCGCGGCTCCGATCAGCATGCATTGTTCAAGTCAGCGTGACAGAATCCGTGGGCGTTCGGTTGGGAGTCAAAATGCTCCGGGGTAACCTGCAGGTTAAGTGATTCGAACAAATAATCAAGTCAAACCTTTATTCCAATTCGTCGAGCTAACGTTCAAATGCTGCTTATTTATAATTGTGAATATATTTTATGAGATATTATTTATATATGAGATATTATTATTATTATTATTATATAAGGTATTATTTATTACAATGTTTTATTGTAATTTTTTTTACAAATTCCTACTTTGTATGCATAGAATAAAGAAATCGATTAAACAACATTTGCATATTATATTGGATTGAATATATGAAATGATTTTATACGATTATATGCAATAGTAACTGATTGATTATTATAGTAATCATTTATAACAAATCTAAATCATACGTGGATGCGATGGCTACCTGCAACCCAAGAGTCGGGACCAGGCCCCCCGATCACGTATCCGGTTCTGGCACTATATATCCATATAATGTCGAGTGAACGTGTGGTCCCGCTTAGGGAATCAGTCATTAAATTGCATAACTACATCACAGCTTTATTAGAACGCTATATGATTATTCCATAAGGCTGAGATTAGTAAGACGTATTGAGATCTAATTTAGGTATCAACATATTTATGCATAAAAGGACAAGTCCCAGGGAACAGGCGATTACAAAATTATATTATACCTTAAGCGTTAATCATTTGAAAATCAAATATTCAAATGTAAGTAATAATATCAACATATAAATGTTAATAATAATTGTAACATATTTTGATAATTATCAATAATTTCATTTTGGTTAATTAAAATTATGTTCAATGAACCGAATTTGTATTTTTCTTATGGACGAAAATACATATAACAAAAAATATATAGGCTGGATAGTAGACTTATATTTTTTTCGGATAAATATATTTTGACAAAATAAATTTTAACAAAATGAACTTTTTGTAACTATTTTCATAATTTTGTATTAAATAAATAAATAAACAAGATAGCAGATTAATTACATTGTGTAATAATAACGTCCTTTCTCACTTAACACGGGATGTAATGTTATATGTATTATATTAACTTTATATGTGTTATATCTATGTTTATAAATATAGATATAATACAATAAATTAAATTACTATTCGCAACAATAATGAAGCGCACTTTAATGTTAGAAATTAAAAATACAAACATATGAAACTATGTAATATAATATAATAATAGTCCATATGATCCGTAATGTTCATGTATATATCGTATAATTCATCAAATAAGAATATACACATGTTTATATTCTTATTTGATGAATTTAGAAAAAACATATTATCGATATTCAACACCTAAATTAATATGCTATGATTGATTTCGGATTTAATTCATATATATTGTTCATATGATTATATGACATTATCAGCATTAAATTACTTTGCACTTTAACAATAGCACAATAATATTTAATATTACAATATTAAATGCTTTTCCTTCATATTCATCTGGAGGTCGGCATATTTCAATCGGCCCACGTTCAAAAGATTTTTCTACTCTTGATCACATAATTTCAAGTATTATAACAAGTATTTAGAAATGATTGACTAAGAAATGATCCACACATGCAAAATAATATTTAATATTGAATTAGGAGTAATTTGTTTAAATACATTTATTTTGATTATAGATTCATAAAAAATAAATATTATACACTAGCAATCATAAAACCTGAAAATGTACAATTTTCAATTGAATTATTACTGTTTTTAATATCATTCTGAATCCATCGGCAAAAAATCATCAAATTTTACTATTAAAAACAATAATTTATGAAGAAAATAACGTAAATATTTACTAAAATAACTTTCATTTTTACTGTTTTTCATAGCAAAATTGATGATTCTTTCACGCAAAATAAAATTACATTAAAAATTACTATACTGTACAGCAGCGCTGTCATAGAAATATTTTGTTTACATTATTACAAATCTGTTTACTTTCAAAATACTAGAATTATAGAAAAATTTGTGATACGGAATAGCAA
>JABFPJ010004597.1:0-13487 GCA_022817425.1 Gryon sp. ZL-2020 | reverse complement strand
TCGCAGAGTGCGATTTTGGGGGTCACGTGTCAGCCCGCCCGTCAGGTGCTGCCTAATTAAGAGCGGCGAACTAATTAATAAGTTGCTCGCTCGGCAATAGTTCCGCGGATCCGTAACTACCGTTACAGTACAAAAAGAAGAGATATATTTAAATTAGCACATGTATTCTAAATATGACATAACAAAGTGTTAATTTGTATTGTGAAACAATAAATACTTAATGAACGTTTAAAAATCCTTATATTTAACTGAGATGCCATTAAATTATTTTAAAAAATGGGAACTCAAAGTTTGTTTTATATGTTAGCAAAGAATAAAAGAATGTAATAAAAGCATTGTATAAAAGCAATATATGTTAAATAAATGAGGTCGCGGGTAAAATGTGTTTTCAAAGTAATGTTAATTCACAATAAGTGACTTTTGCAAATGATATTTATGCAATTTTTCGTATTGCAGCATTAAAAGAGGCTAGAAGACTTATTTTTAAAAGTATTTTTAAATTCTGGATACAAAAACTTAGACTACACTAACCACGTAATTTTTGTATAATTACTATGTTATAATAATACATTACTGTGTAATATATTATATAATACATTTATAAATTTATATTAATGTAATTATGTATTTCATTCTTTCATTTCGACAGTATTATGGATGTTATGACGTAGTAGGACGATCGGATCATCGGTTAATTCCATTGCAAGTGGAGGAAACGTGCAGAAGAAATATCTTCAAGGTAACTAGTACTAGGACATTAATCAAACCAGTGATAGGACATCTTGTAAAATTAAGCACCGATGGACTAGGAGGAGCACCAAATACAACAGGATGACATCAAATCAGACAAGTCCACCTAGGCAAAATGACTTTTCTAACCAATTTATGTCTAATGATACCCCCGGAATTTGTGGGTGAGATTTTTGTTCAACTAACTATTTTAGTGATTTAGCATTAATAATACAAAATTTCATTTTTTTCGTGAAACTGAAAAATGTAGGTTTTTTAGGATTTTGCGAAAATTTGATATCTGGCAGTAGTTGGCAACGGTAGATTGGAGTCAAGGAGATAGAGAGAAAACATGGACCACTCATTTCTCATAAAATCAATGAAAAACGTGAAATGATGCTAGCTTCTATATTTTCAAAAACGAGGTACTTCTATTTTGCGATTACAAGTTTTAAAATCTTTACATATACACTCTCAAATATAATTATGTTGAACGAAGATGTAGCATTATCTTTGTATGAAGTTATCAAAAGACACGTTAGTTTTTCCGGTCAAGTAATATAAAACGATTCTTTTTGTGTAGCCGGCTCTACCGTGTCTGTTTTCAGATATAAATAAATGCCAATTTTCGACATACAAAAATATGTTCTTTCTTGTGTAAAAGCAAATTTTATATTATTAATTAGTCAAATATTGGAAATAGTGTTTGCTTTATATTTCTTGATCTTATTTCGTTTTGCTCTTCACATTTGTATCTCAATAAAAAAAATATGTTTAGAGTGTTGTTATGCTTAAATGTACATAACTGTTTTTATCAAAATAAAATTCAATTACTGTATATAATGCATGCTATTTCTAGAATTGCAGTATGGTTAAGTTTATTCGTAAATTGTATTACATAAACTAACAATGGATATTTTCTACAGATACGTATGAATATACAAAAGTCAAACCAGGCTCAGCGTTTAGAATTCTGCTGAAGCGATTAAAAATTGTACAAAACCTGGAATAGTGGTGGATACTGGATTACGAGAAAGATGATATGATGACGATGAAATGAAATGTAAAGTCAGTATAGAGACAGAAAAAGACGGAATATATAAAAAGAGTAACATGGTTTGTTGAGTACCACTGGAATTACTAATATTAGTGAGATAAGTTTATAGTTTGCAAGTTTTATGTACGTGCATTTATTTGAAACGCATTATTTGTGCAAAAATAAAAATTAATATACTTTAAAACTTCATGTTCGCAGATAGAAACTTTTGTGCGTCAGTACTAGGTAGTGAAGCATACAGTACCAGGTCTTTTTGAGCATCAAACATCATGGTACTGAAAGAATCGATGATATTAAATCACGTCGTAAGCCAACGTAAGAAACAACGACAATAGAACGCAAAGAAGTTTTGGGCAGTATAAATCATTTTTTTTTTTTTTGAAGGATCGGTGAAACTGATAGTCCCAAATGATAATTTGATGGTGATGACTGGTAAACATTTTACAATTCAACAATAATATTCCTCATGCACTCTTTCTTTTTTTGATTTTCTTATTTTATAACTCATATTAATTTGTCTTATACATATACAAAAAGAAGGAATTAGCTACAAATATTTCTTGTGAGAAAGAAAAATATTTTATAATTAATCGCTAACTGTATTATCACACTGAAACAACTGTTAGCATATTATAAGTCAAGAAAAATTTCATGAATAAATACTCAATGGTTTTTATTTATATTTACTTAAAATTGTGTTATTATTAGACAAAAATACTTTTACATATCATAAGTAAAAGTAGAATGAGATTTAAGGTATTGATTACTTTTGTTTCTTAAAATTATAAGTAACAATAAGTTAACTAATATCAAGCAATATTTAGTAAAAACTTCATGAATAATCACTGAAGTTTTGACTAACGAGCAGCGACTCAGAGTATAAACAAAGCTAGCGCATGATGTCACGTGAGTGCTTCAGTTCGTTCTGCGATTGGATGGCCGTTAGTCAAAACTTCAGTGATAATCCATGAAGTCTTGATTAAAAATGTCTTTAATCCCATTCACTAACGGTCGAACAAGTGTACTTCTCATTGCTTAAGATTTAAAGAATACTTCTATAGTTCTTTTGTATTTATCCCTAAAACGGTTTTCTAGAATAAAACGAATATAATTTAGTGATTAAAAGATAAACTTTCTGTTTTCATTAACCAACAAAAACTTTACTTTTAAATACACAAGCCTCTTACTGTTAATATGCCAATAGTTGCTTCAGTGCAGTAAGCGTTATTCTACTTATTGTCAAATATCATTCAAATTGTAATGATAGTATACATATTTTCAAGTATATAGCAATAGTCTACCAATGCACCTTCAAATGAAATTAAAGTTTATTATTTAAATTAGCAGAAATTAATTTTTTATGTATCATTTATATGCTACTTTTCATGACTGAAATCAGCCGTAAAAGATTCACTTTTTACAGCTGATTTCAGTCATGAAAAGCAGCACTTTGACAGTAGGTATCAAGAAAAATATTGTTCGATGCTCGGCAGCACAATAAGGCGCTTTTACGCGTAGCAGCGAAAATATCTATTTCGTTACGAGGGAAGAAAAAAAAGCACTTTTTGATTTCCTCCTAGGAGTAAAAAGTGCGTTTTTCATGGCTGAATAACGAAAATAAAATTGATTGAAAAAAATATAACATTGCTCGATTTTCATTATTGATTACTATATGATTGTTTTATATATTTTTCGCAGAAAAATCCTGGTGCCTTCAACAAAATTCTAATTTCATTTAGAGACCAAGATGAATGGTTTGACTGTTCTCTTTGGATTTTGGATTAACTAAAAATTTTATCTGCAGAAGATTGCTAATTAAACACTATAATATCCAAGTTCTGTTTCACGCACACAGGAATCACGTGGTCGTCGTCAAATTGTATTGTTGACTAAAGTACTTTTTTAAAAATTCTTTCACTTTTTATGTATTATTATTAGACTTGTCAATTCAATCTTTACATTATTATATTTTTTGTATAACATTTAAATATGTAAAAATCCAAAAAGAATTTTTATAATGAACTTTAATTAACAGTTCATATAATTTTTCACAGTTAAACCGCAAAAAAATTATAATTGAACAATTTGAAATTTGAACTTTTATTATTTTTGGTTATTTTGAATAGTTCAAGCTTAATTAGTGATTAGTAATAAAAAATATTCTTTGAAAATTATTTTTTAATTTCATTTGTAGATTTTGTGTTATGTAAACATTGACTAATAAATTGCGTAAGAGAGTTGTTTTTATATTAGAGACTTGTACACAATGAAACATATTTTGTTTTAAAATTACAAATGTTCAAAAAAGTTCAATTGACAAGCCTAATTATTATTAGACATTGAAGACGTTGTCATTAATATAATATGTACACCCATACATATATAGATAAACATTACTTATTATTTTGAATGAAATTAAATGTAACTGTGGCTGTGAAATTTATATTATTTTGTCTTCTAGGTTACGTTGAAGAATTAAAATTATTTAAATTAGCGATATACCAATGGCAATTGTGGCAGCTGCATTTTTGAGGAAATTTTACTTATGAGGAGTGGACAATTCCGAATTTCAATGTTTGATCTCCGATTCGAAAATTCTGGAGCTCGCGATCAACATTGTGAACAGCAAACAAGACACATCGTACACTCTGCAAGATATTTGACGAAATAAGGGCCTAATAAACATCATCAAAATTCACCGTTTTAAAAAATAATTATGATAATATGCGACGAAAATGATGACAGTATTTATAATTCAGTCGTTTGGTGGAAGAATAACTTGAGTCTATTTCATTTCTTTTTATTTAAATATTTAAAATATAGAAAATATATTGGAGACGTATTTTTAATCCGCATTGAATCTTTCTTTTTTTTATATATTAACTTCATATTTGCACGTTTTAATTTGCTACATTTAAACAATATTTATTTTTAAATAAAAAGAACTATTTAATTTTTGTAACAAAGTATTTTAACAAACTCTATTTGTCTTATTGAATTTAAAAATTGCATTGCAATTTCATTGCATTGTAATTATTGCATTTAAAATAAACAAAAATATAATGTTTAAAAATATTTTGATTTATGAGAACTATAAGACCAATAAGATCTATAAGGAGTTTTCTTCAAAATTTGTGTTAAATGTACATATTGAAAAACTACAATAATTTTTAGAACAAAGAAAAATATTATAAATTTAAACTTAAATACTTATTAAAATTTTTACTTTCAAAAATGTCATGCATAAACAATGAAGACCACTTAAGTTGTATTTCAACAATCGACTTAAAATTTGGAGATTGATATAAGGTAGTAGCACGAATTGCCGTAACTACCCCGGTTTTTGTTATTTAATTGAATAATTGAACATTGTAATTTTACCAAGAAACACGATAGTGTCTGTTTCGTCTGTTAAACTATTAAAAAATAGAGCTATTACCTTATCCACTAATAATCAAAATTACATAAACTAACTTCAAATTAAAATTAAGAATTGAATTTAGTTTATTTATTCATACTTTAATTTATGAAAAAAATAAAATTGTACTAAAAGCGTTAGAGAAAAAAAATGTATTTTTACAAAACCAGCTATCGTGATAAATGTAATTATTATTATTAATATTACGCAGAAAGAAATAAAAATTCGCTATTTATTTGCTATAAATTAAAGTGAAATTCGCTGCTATCTTCGCGGATTTTTAGACGGCCAGTACTGATGTTCAATAGTTGAGGCCTGAAAATTGGTCATCTGTTAACCAATTTTCTGTCCTATGTTATGAATGCAATTATCGCTCTTATTTATTTTTTCATTATATATTGCTTCTGTGTATATATGTACATAATTAGGGAATTATTTCGAACGAAAAAAATTTATATGTTCAAATATATGACTTTTCATCACTAGAATATATTTCAAAATATATTTATGCTTATTTAATTATCATAATATTTATGTATCCTAAAATATATATGAAATATATAACTTTTCGCAGAAAATATATGTGCATATATTTCACATATAGTCTTGCATGTACTTTGAAATATATTTTCTTTCGTTAGGATATGCTAATCTACTAAAAAGTGCAAAGTCGACTTAGTACTGGAAGTAGTACCTACTTTCAGTACTAAATCCACAATTTAACGCTAAAGAGAAATCATGATTAAGTTCGTTACAATGTCATATAAAATGTCAGAAATTGATAAATTTGCACAGCAACAACAGAAAATATACAAAGTAAATTTATTTTCTAAGTTTTGTAAAAATACAATAAAACATACACAGATATAAAATGTACTTGACTAAGATTTTGGTTAAGCATTAGGTGCAGCATTTAAATTTTGTATTTTTAATTGTAACAAATGTTTTATTAACACTGAATATAATGATACTATTTTACATTTTTAAAGATTAATAAAAAATCAAAGTAGATGATATGAAGTTACATATTTATGTATTATTTGATTAATGAAAATCTTGAAATTCTGATGTTGAAACGAATTTCTAAAAAAGGAAAATGGCTAAGAAACTGAAAATAGCGCTTATGTAAACATAATTATAATAAATGTACATAATCAGGGAACTGAAATATTTTTTATCAGATGCCAGTAAAAGTACAATGTTATTTCTTGTTATTTAAATATTATTATTATCATAAAATCAAAATATAAAATAATTGATAAGAGAATGTATTATGCGACAAAATGTATGCACAAAAGGTTATTGCAACAAAAAAAGAACATTAAAATGATCGATATTAATTTTGTAAAAATGAAAAAAAGGTTTAGAGGCAGAATGTATTTGACTAGGTTTTTCGTTTTTTCAACAATTGAATAATGTAATTTTACATGTAAATAATTTGTTATAAACACTGAATATAGTGACTTTTTATTTCAAAATTTTAATGTAAAATCAAAGTAGATAATATTATGTCACATCATTATGTATTATTCCATTATTAAGAACTTCGAAACTTAATTTTTGAAACGAATTTTTAAAAAACGGAAATAGCTAAGAAACTGAACATATCATTTATGTAAACTTAATTATAATAAATGTACATAATCAGGGAACTAATACATTTTTTAACAGATGCCTGATAAAGTACGATGCTATTATTTGTTATTCGAATATTATTATTGAAATCATAATATTGAAATAAGAAATAAATGATAAATGAATGTATTATGCGAGAAAATGTATGCACAAAACGTAATTGCCAAAAAAGGACATTCAAATGACCGATATGAATTTTGTATAAATAAGAAAAACGTTTAGAGGCAGAATGTACATTAATATTTTTGTGTTTGCAACAATCAAATATTGTAATTTTATATGTAAAAATTTTTTTTATTTATTACACTAATTATAGTGGCTCTGTTTTTCATTTTTAAAGATTAATGAAAAATTATAATAGACATTACGTTGCATGATTATGTATTATTTAATTCTTAAAAATCTTAAAATTTCAATTTTAAAATGAATTTTTTTTAAATTCATTGACAAATTTTAAAAAATAAAAATGACGAAGAAAGTACAAATAGCATTTATATAAACATAGTTATAAGAAATACATAAAATGAGGGAACTGAAATATTTATCAGATGCCTAATAAAGTATAATGTTATTGTTTGTTATCTAAGTAACGTTATTATTGAAATCATCAAATGTATATTAAAAATTAGGAAACTCATTTACGAAAAGAATAAAAGTGAGATACCTAGGAACTTACGAAATATATACTGAAATTTCGTATAAATTTAGTTTTATACGATTGAGTTATAAGAACTGACATGTGGGGCGCTGCATGTCAGAACTTTTATTTGTCATAATTATGATTTCTACATTACCGACCGTATTTGAGTTGTCAAACTTCTTTGACATCCTCTTAATTGCCAGTTTTTTAACCGACGTTGGACTGATGTTGTAGCCCAATATTAACTGACTAAATTTTACATAATTAAATTACTGGTTTACCAGCGTTGGACCAAGGTTGAACTCACCGATACGCCAATGTTGATACAAGATTGATAGCCAACGTTAATAGCCAGTTCTTAACCAACATTGGACCAACATTGTTGCCTAACATAAGCTGACCAGATTTTTCAAATGAAATTACTATTACAACAATTTTACATTCGAACCAAGACTGTAACAATGTTGGCAAACGACATTGGCATAACAACGTTGGACTAATGTTGTATTGATTGCTTTGACAACGTTGATGCAACGTTTATAGCCAGTTTTTAACGGACATTGAACCGACATTGCTACACAACATTAACTAACTAAATTTTTCATAAGTAAGATATCGGCATACTAACGTTGGGCCATGGTTTTATTCACTGTTACGCCAACGTTGATACGAGATTGTTAGCCAACGTTTACAGTTAGTTTTTAACTGACATTGTGATCCAACATTAATTATACATTATTACTTATTCATTTTTAATAATCAATTATAATTAACTTAGTAAAATAAGCATATAATATTATACATAAATAAAAAATACTAATGAATAAATAATTAAGTAATAAGTAAAAATAGATACATTTTAATTTAGAAATAATTATTACAATTTCATATATTAATAGTAAATGATACTAATGCTGATAGAATTGCTGGTTGATTGTTTCATGTTCGATAATCAAAACTTATTATTATAATTATTTCTGATAAATCTCATATCTTTCTCTTGACAGTATCAATTTATAAAAGTAATTCACATTATCGTGTATGAGCATTCACTTTTAAGAATATATTTGGAATTTGAAATTCAAATACGCTCTAGATCATCTTAAGAGGATGTCAGATGCGTACGTCAACTTCAATATTCACTATGCAGTCGAAAGTGAATTATTTAAAATATTATATATGCCTGGAATTCAGATAATTTATTTTTCAGATATTTTTAAAAGATATTGTTATTGAAGTTTATGTTTTCTATGTATTATGATTTCTATATTAGACGTAAACATATACGTATGTTTCTTAAAGTATTTGGCTAAATTGCAGTTTACGGCCGCTACCCATTTACGCAATGTTGTTAGTTTTTATAGATAACGGCCGTAAACTGCACTTTTACCAAATATTTTTATACTAACAATAAAATACATTGGTCGCAAGAAAAAAAACGCATCACTTTTTTCATCCCAAAAATTGCTAATTTTCAAAAGACTGTAACTTTCTTAAAAATCAACGAAAATTAACTTCTTTTTTTAATTAAAGGTTCTTCCTCTTTCGAAATGTGCAACGCAATTTTTGTTACACATGACATTTTTTTACGTTTTAACCACAAAAATATGTAAAAATGCATCAACTTTAACTACATTTTTCTGCAAAATTGCCAAATAAAGCTATTGATTTCGCTTCAAAATTAAAAAATTTGGTTCATTCTAAACAAATTAAAGAAAAAAGTTAATTTTGGATGAAGTTTAACGAAATTACGATTGATTGGAAAAAAAAACATGTTTTTTAATCAATTTTTGACATTTTTACCTAGGAATACTGTATTATGTTAAATTGTGTTTATGACTTTTTGTACGAGTTTATGTGTCTTTACCACCTTTCAAAAAATTACCACTTTTCAAATGGCTGTAACTTATTGAAAAATCATTGAAAAATAACTTTTTTTTAAATGCATCAACTTGATTGGCATTTTTCTACAAAAATTGCTTAAAAAGTTTGTTGTTTTTGTGTTGAAATAAAAAAATTTGGTTAATTCTGATCAATTTGCTAAGTAAGAACTTGTTTTTTCGTTGCTTTTTTTCAAAGTTACAAGCAATTAAAAAACATGTTTTTTCACTAATTTTTCAATAACTTACAGCCATTTGAAAAGGGGTAATTTTTACTTAAAAAAAGTGATGCGTTTTTTTTTGTGGCCAGACATACATAAGCATACATAAACTGCTAAAAAATGTAAAACATTGATTAAAAAATATGTTTTTTTTTTCAATCAATTGTAATTTCGTTAAATTTCATCTAAAATTAACTTTTCTTTTTAATTTGTTCAGAATGAACCAAATTTTTTGATTTTGAAGCGAAATCAATAGCTTTATTTAGCAATTTTGCAGAAAAATGCAGTTAAAGTTGATGCATTTTTTACATTTTTTTGTGGTTATGTTTACAGGGCTAAAACGTAAAAAAATGTCACGTGTAACAAAAATTTCGTTTCACATATCGAAAGAGGAAGAACCTTTAATTAAAAAAAAAAGTTAGTTTTCGTTGATTTTTAAGAAAGTTACAGTCTTTTGAAAATTAGCAATTTTTGGGATGAAAAAAGTGATGCGTTTTTTTTGCGACCAGTGTATGTTTATGTATATAAAACTATTTTGGTGTAACAAACATATCTCTTTTTAATTCATTTCTTTAGTATATTTCTTAAGTATATTGTTTCATATTTTATATATTAATGACGTGGAATAATGTTGTAATTGTATTACGTGAGATTTCATAATGTATTATTATAGTATTCTATTTCTGACAAACATACATATATATATATATATAACAAATGTTTGAAAAACGGGTTAATTAGAAAAATGTTTGAAATGTATGTTTAAAAAACAGGTTAATTCAAAATTCGTTTCAAAAACAGTATAAGTCAGAATAATTAATTTTTTAATTTCATTTTGTAATAAAAAAATTATGTATGTATATAAACCAGTGTAGAAGAGAAAGGACATATTTGGTTGATAGGTTTGCTAATTTGTCTTTAAAAAGCCCTTAGAAATGCAAACATTTATTTTTTGTACTTATGAACAAATAGCCCTTTTTTAGCTAAACAAATTTCATTTAAAAAAGTTTTCAATCGGAGTAAGACTTCTCGAGATATTTAAAAAGTTCAAATGGAATTGGATAAATTCCACCATCTAACAATGACAAATGGATCAGAAAGAAACCAGGAGATGGCAGCACTTTATAGGCAAAAGCATAAATTCGAGAATGATACATATATGTGTGTGAATGTTTTCTGTTTGATTGTTGTATGTGATATTTTTGTGCGTGATAATTATGTGTGAGATTCAACTTGTGAGTGAAATTATTGTGCAAGAATATTTTGGGTTTGATATTATAGTTATCGTGTTTGATGTTTTAGTGTGTAATGTTTTGTGTGTGAACCTTCTTGTGCGAGATTTTTTCTTGTGAAATTGCATTTGTGCGTGAAATTTTCGTGCACGATCCGACGTTTGCCATTTGAAACATTGTACATTCGATTATTTTTCCTAGCTCTACTATTTACATTTTATGTTGTTACTGGATCAATTTTTGAAATATTAAAGAGAATTGTTTCTCACCTATGCAGCCAATCTTTATATTTACTGCTTCCTTCGTCCGATAAAAGCTTGTCATGGACAGTTACATTATTTTTTTCCAAAAATTCCGATTCAGTATTGTCGGTAGTATCGTGAAGACGTTTTTTCCGAAAAGATCCTACTTGTTTAAGAATTTCCTCAGCAATGTATCCGTGACATAAATATTCGTTCATGCGTTTCCTGCAAAATGTATTTGTATCATTTTAATTAAATCCTACTATAATACATAAAAAAAGAAGTATGTTTGCTTATTTATTTTTTGTTTATTTGTAGAAATACTTAACTTTTCGAAAAAATAAAAAAATAAATACTAATCATTTATAAGAGGGTGGATCGTAGGAAAATTTCATAAGGTTTCATTCAGGTGAAGTTGATGAATCAGTTAGTTACTAAATAATCATCAATTTTTTATGTTATTTAAACATCACTCACGCGGACGAAAATATATCTCATTAATATATATAATAACTAGCTGAAGCCCCGGCTTCGCCCGGGCGAAACCCTTGACCCCAAACTTTTTGACAACCCCCCGACAACCCTCCGACAACCCCTCGACAACCCCCCGACAATCCCCTGAGAACCCCTGTACAACCCCGTGACAATCCTCTGACAATCCCTTGATAACCCTCTGATAACCCCCTGACAACTCCCCCGACAACCCCCTAAAAATCCCTCGACAACCCCGTGACAATCCCCTGATAACCTCCTGATAACCGCTTCACAACCGCCTGACAACCGCCTAAGGGGAGAGAGTCCGAAATCGAAAAAAAAATTTTTTTTTTTCAAAACTACTTTATATATCGCAATTTTTTACAGCCTACAGCACTTTGGAGGATTTCAGCTAGTTGCTCTCAAAATTTGAGTAAAATCGGTTCGGTAGATTTTGCGTGATTAACATACAAACAAACAAACATATTTTCAATTTTATATATTAGTATGGATATATTATTATATTAATAATATATTATTATTATAGTAGGTACTTCCGTTCTGGCGTTAATATGTCGTTGAAAAAGTAGAGATAAAAGGAAAGAAAGGAAAAATAGATAATGGAAATTCTAAGAAAAACAAAACTGATCACCGAGCGCAAATATGCGTTTAATAAAAGCGCTAGAGATGTATTACATTTTATCGACATAGTTTCATCTGCATTTATAATAAATAATATAAGCCAAAAGAAACGAGTTTTTGTTTAGGGTTTGCACGCGAGTGCAAACAGTCAGTTTCATACTGGTTACGGTATTTCAAACTGAAGTTTTTTCTTCTTCAAACAAGAACATTTTTGTAACACGAAAAATACAAATATAAACAATATTTCACGGCAAAAAATATTATTTAACAGGGATGAAAGCAAGATTTTCATGAAAATTTATTAAAAAGTTTAATATTACTTATTGAAATTTTCTTGCCGTGTTGAAACCAATCACGAAAAAAAAACACATTTAATCAAGTTCTCGTTCAGTGGATTCATGGATGAAGATAGATCACAAAAGAACATATAAATTAATATAATTATAATATATAATTATTAATACTAATTATAATTGAAATCGAACAAGGTTTTTTTTCGACGTGTCTCGAGAGATGACATTATTAATTTTTGAAATATATTTTCATCAGCGGCACTGCAGTGATGATAGTTCATAAACAGCCTTAAGTACTTACCCAGTTTCAACATTAAGGATTCATAAAAGAGTTTTTTTTATGAAATATGCAGCAGAGAATTTATAGAAGACATAAGATATTAGAAGATATAAGACGTATCATAAGTTTATAAGTATGATTAATTATTAGATTTCATACAGCTGATATAGATTGGTATAGATTGATGTTTTCAGGTTAATGGACTACGTCACAAACAATTTAGTTTAAAGGTTAATTTTTTCGTAAATTCTATACTGCTAACAGAATTGTTAGAACAAACAAAAAACCAAACTTTTTATTTGTTTCTTTGCCATTGTTTAAATAAAACGCTTTTATTAATGAAGAAAAACAATAAAATGTTTGTATGAACTCACATGATCGAAAATATATTTTGAGAATATATATATGAAATATATTTTTCTGAACAAAATATATTTGCGGCAAGTATTTACATAAATGGCATATATTTTTAATATATTTTCTTAAATATATATGTAAAAATATATGAAAAATATATAAAAAATATATAGAATATATACAAAAAATATATAGAAATATATTTTTTATACGTAAAATGGAAAGAAATTATATAATCCATACTAATATATAAAATTGAAAATATGTTTGTTTGTTTGTTTGTTTGTTTGTATGTCAATCACGCAAAATCTACCGAACCGATTTTGCTCAAATTTTTAGAGCAACTAGCTGAAATCCTCCAAAGTGCCGTAGGCTGTATAAAGTTGC
>JABFPJ010004596.1:0-13488 GCA_022817425.1 Gryon sp. ZL-2020 | reverse complement strand
TTTAATTTAAAATTGAATTTAAATTTCAATTTAATTGTTTAAAATAAATTTGACATTAAATTTAAATTTTACTTTAATTTTTAAAATTAAATTTAAATTAAATTTTAATTTGTTGAGTAATTCAAATTATTCAAATTTCTATTTCTTTATTTAAAATTCGCAATAAGTATTTATGAAAAAATACCAAAATTGTATATTTTAATTTTGAAATCAGAAGACCAATCTACTTAAATTTAAAATTTATTTTTACTTTTTATTCAATTTTTTAAATTAAATTAAATTTTTTTTATTAAATTTAAAATTGAACTTTAATTTCAATTTAATTGTCTAAATTAAATTTAAAATTAAACTTAAACTTTACTTTAATTATTAAAATTAAATTTAAATTCAATAAAATTTATAGATATCACACACAAAAAGTCACAAGCAAGAAACAAAATGAGTTTGCCGGTACCTTGAATAACGATTACTGAACCTCGAATGCCATTCGACACAAGCAGGGACCACATTTTTATGTGTTGGCCCCACTTCCCTGTTTCTTCTTTGTCCTTATTCTTGATTGAAATTGTCACTTGTTAAATCGCAACCTACGACACATTGTTTTTACAATCAACAAATATTAGTTTATTCAAATCTCGGTTAAACGAGTTTAACCTTTTATTGAATTTCTGTTTCTTTTGTTTCCAAAGAATAATATTTTTGTGTTATCAAAATTTGCAAGAGATTTAAATAAATAGTTTAATAAAAACGCTCCCAGTACTTTTGTTCAAGCGACTTTTATTGTTTGCGCGTAATTTGTTTAAAATAATAGTTTAATTTATTGCTTGTGATTGCATAGGTAATAAATTAGGCAAAAAAACCTTGACTTCTAGAGTCAAAGAAATATTCGTAGTTGAAGTGAAATATCGAAATTAAACAAATTCTTGACTTTTCAAACATTTTCAAATATTTTTTTGGTGCGATTTTTTGAAATGTTTAGTTTTTGGGATTATGAACTTTTTTTGAAATTTAGGATTTGAACAAGTCTAAGATTAAACAGTTTTAAATTTAGAGATTCAAATTTTTGTAAATTTTTAAATTTTAAAAAAATGTACATTTCAAAATTTAAAAAAAATTGTGTACATTTCAAAATTTAAACAAAATTTTGTAAATTTTAAAATGTAAAAAAAGTAAATTTCAGGATCATTTGAGGTTTTTCTTTTTAAATTGTAAGATACTTAAAATTCCAAGGTGTTGTAATTTGAATATTTCAACATATTCAATTTTCAAAGTTAAACAAAAATAAATGTAAAAAAGAAAGATTTCAAAATATTCAAGTTTCAAAAACTACAACAATAAATTTTAATTTCACAATATCACAATTTTCAAATTTCAGAATTTCACTTTTTTTAAATTTCAAAATAAAAATATAATTTCAAGATTTTTACATTTTAAAATTTCAAAATAAAAAAATAATTATAAAATTTTTACATTTTCAAATTTCGAAATTCAAAGATCTTCACGATTTTTAAATGAACAAAATTAAGACTTTAAAATGTAAAAAAAAATTAAGATGTCAAACATTTTAAATTAAAAAAAGTTAAGAATTGAACATTGAAAAAATGTCTTAATTTCAAAACTGAAAAATGTTTAAAATTCCCAAATTTCAAAACTTAATTTAATTAAATTTAATTTAATTTATTTTTTTTTAATTTAAATTTTTTAAATTAATAAAAAATTTTTTATTATAACTTGAAAAATTTGAGCTTATTTTGATTTGAGTTCAGTAATTCATTGAAACAAAATATTTGTGTATATAATAATTTAACGTCATAATTATGACATTACATCACGTATATGATAAAATACACATTTACATTCAATTATGCCAAAAACAATATTAACGTAACATGCGTATTCGTAAATAGTTATCATAATTCAGCTTAAAGCTTTATTAATTGATAATTAAATACGAGTAAAAACAACAAAAAATATATACAAAACGAAGAAATAAATTTGAGGATATTTTTTGCTAAACTAAAGTAATAAACATTTTGTTAATCTTAAAAAAATTAAAGTTCAAATTAAGTCTGAAATAAAAATTAAAATCAAGTTTTTTTTTAATTAATTAAAAAAAATTTTTTTAAACAGACTTAAATTTTATTTACAATATTTTCGTAATAATTATTACGTATCCATTCGACTATTTGATGTTGAATAACTTTTTTCAAACTTATTTTCAACTTTTATCAACACATGCCATGTAAAATGTTTCTTTCCTTGAATTTACGATTCTCGATGCCATCGTCTTAATTGAAATCTTTACGTGATCTTATTATAAAACAAACAATTTTTTACGAATTTCGCATAATATATATTTAATTTTAAATTATTAAAATAAAATTGACTTATTAAATAATGTAAAATTTAAACAATCGTCTTCATTAAACTATTTTTTTAAATATACATTTCTAAATGGCAAGTTTTTATCTACTTAACATTCCAGCACTTTTTTGTACAAACTAAAATAAATTTTCGGAGATCACAAAATGAACTTAAAAAAAAAAAAAAAATAAATAAATAAAACGAAAGAACATAAAAGCCGCTGCACATATATTTATATTCATTTATTTTCCATTTTTTACATTTTATACACGATATAAAAATTGTACAATTAACGTTGTTAAAAATCATAATATTAAACTGCATCAGAGCTTTGTCTTAAAATAAAGAACATCTTGTACAGCTAATCAATATATACAAATTCTTAAATGTATTTTCATGTTTTAGTACAAAAATGATTGTGATGATAAAAATACAATTGATTTCATCAAAATCATTTTACATTACAAAAAGTATGTTCACGCATTTTGGCATTTGATTTTAAATTCATTAATTAATTTAATTAAATTTAATTAATTAATTTTCATTTCTTTTTCTTACACAAATTTTGTTAATTTATTTTTAATTTTAAATTTCAATTTAATTAAATTAATTAATTGTATTTTCATATTTGCGATATATTCACAAAATGTATCGACTTGCATTCGTCTTACATGCTAAATAAAAATTTAATAAAAATTATTGTAACTTTTAATACGAATTACTATATAATTTTATGAATCTGAGGAGAATTCGACATCTATGTAGAAAATTATTTTATTTTAATGTAAAAAATTATTACATCAATCTAAAATTGCAATTATTACACAATTATTAATTTACTATAATATTTTTTATATTATTTTATAATTTTTTTTACATCTAAGTCGAGTTGTCCTCAGATTCATAAATGATATAATAATTTTTATTAGAAGTATATCCTTTACAAAACGTCAATATATTGCGAATATATTGTTAATAGATTCTTAATATATTTCGAAATATACATTCTTAAAATATTTGATATATATTTTTAATATAGAATTAAGAATATATTTTTATAGAAATCATATATTTAAAATATATTCAAAATACATTAATAATATATTAAAAATATATATTATGAATATATTAAGAATATATTTTTACATAAAACATATATTCAAAATATATCAACAACATATTCGCAATACATTTTTCATTTCGCCAGAGAATAATTTTAGACTTTTATTTATTTGTACAAATTCTCATTCACACTTATTTGATCCAATCGAGATTTCTTTAAATATCTTTGTACATTTTGTATAAAAATGATAATCAAAGTACAAATTTGAAATTAGGAATGTTTTTTTTTTTTATAATTTTTTTGTTATAATTTATAAAATATTCAAGCTTTTGTTTATTTCGTTTTGTCAGCAATTCCCACACACTTTTTGATCAGAACTTGAAATGCAGGCGACAGATTGTCGGGACCTTGTTGGGCATAGTTAAAAATATCGCATTTTGTTAAAATAGTTATTTCGAATAAATAAATGTAACGAAACAGGTTTGTCCAATATAAATCACTTGTTTTTCATCATCATCGTTTTGCGAGTCATCCGTCCGCAAAATAAGCCGATAACGAAAGTGCTGCAGACCATCGCCAATGCGACGATCATGAAGTATTTTCTCGCCGGCGAACGATTCAATGAGTCATACAGTTCTTGGACATTATTTGGCGCTAATAACTGTTTGAAAAAAAAATTATTATTAGTTCTCATTTTTTTGGACTGATTTATGAACTAGCTTTGGGAACATTTATACTCACTTTTGCCGCATTTTTAAACATTTCCATTCGCGTTGTCAACATTTTGTAACAATCCAGTTGCAGTGAATCTTTATTGTCTTGTAAACATTTTATGTCTGAAAAAAATAAAAATTGATTGATTGATTGATTGATTGATTTATTATAATTAAATTATTATTTAATCATTAGAAATCATTTTTATTAAAATTTTTATTTATTGCTTTAACTTTTGCAATAAATAATTACGAAAATATGAATGAATGAAAAAAATATATATTTTTTGTTTTTGGGATTCGAAGACTAAATTATTTTTTTAAATTTCTTTTCCTTGATTTAAATGTCGCAATAAGTAATTATGAAAAATTAATTAAATTTTCAAAAAAGTAATTAAATTTAAAATCGAATTTAAATTTGTATTTATTTTTTAAAATTAAATTAAATTTTAATTTGTTGAGTAATTTAAATTATAAACAATTTCTATTTCTTGATTTAAATTTCGCAATAACTAATTATGAAAAAATGCCAAAATGTTATATTTTGATATTGAGGTCAGAAGACCAATCTACTTAAATTTAAAATTTAATTTAACTTTTGATTCAATTTTTTAAATTAAATTAATTTTTATATTAAATTTAAAACTGAACTTAAATTGCAATTTATATTTTGATTTAATACAAATCAAATATTTATAAAATATAATATAAATAAATATTTATATTTTAATGCATTGCATTTTTGAAATGTAATGAATTTCCAAAAAAATATTTAAAAAATTAAATTTACTAAGTCATTTATTTCCAAAAATTAATCAATTGAAACAATGTAAGAAATAATATTGTTGAAATCATTATCATTCCTTAAATAGAAATCATTTTTAAAATGTAATGAATTTCCAAAAAGTATTTTAAAAATAACATTTCCATATTCATCTTTATTTCTTAAATTGAAAACATTTTTAAAGTTTAATCATTTTCAAAAAATGAATCAATTGAAAAAATGTAAAAAATACATTTGTTGAAATCATTATATTACTTACATAGAAATCATTTAAAAAGTTTAATGAATTTCCAAAAAGATATTTTAAAAAGAAAATTCTATAATCATCTTTATTTCCTGAATTGAAATTATTTTTCAATTTTCATTTTAATCAATTTCCAAAAAAGCAAAAATTAAACAAATATATTTTTTTAATCATTATTTCTGAAATATAAATAATAAAAAAAAATATATAATCAATTAAAAAAGAAAAGTAAAAATAAAGTTCTTTAATCACTGTCATTTCTTAAATATAAATCATTTTTCAAATATAATATATTTTCAAAAAAAAAAAAAAAAAATAAAAATAAAATTTGCTAATCATCATTTTGTAAAAATAAATAATTTTTGAAAATTAAAAAAAATGTTTAACTCACGTCTTCCGGCTCCTTGAGCTACATGACTACAATATTTATTAACATCAACAGTGCAAGCCTTTTGCAACAGTGGATCCACATTGATATCAGCTCTCGCTTCCTCGACAAGATCTGCAACTTGCATTCGACATTCTTCCTTCATATTTTTATTATTATTATTAAATTCGGATTTCAAGCATTCCTCCACTGTCGCAGGATCGTTTTCATCAGACTTGCAAATTGTTTCTATCTAAAATAAATATAAAATAACACCATAACAAATGAGTTTTTTCAGTTGCGCATTTCTTTCTCGCAAGTGACATTGTCACTTTGGCATACATTTCGTATTTCAAGCAAAATCTCACAATACTTACTTCATAAGCACAAAGTGTGGCCAGAAGTGGATTCAAATGATAGTTCAGAGCAGCTTCTCTTAAAATATTCGCCATTTGGTATTCACATTTGGTCGTGAGTTTTGATTCGCGGAATTTTATCTTTAAGCATTTGATTACTTTGCCTTCTAATTCCTTATCTAAAGGTTCATTCAATAAAACCTAAAAAAAATTCAAATATATTTTTTTTAATTTTGCTTTTAAAAAGTTACAATAATTTTTTTCTTTTTAATTTTAAAATATTTTTTTTTAATTTTGCATTTTTTTTTCTAAATTATTTGCTTTAATTTTGTTTTTAAAATATGTTTAAATAATTTTTTTTTTTCAAATTAACTTTTACAATAATTTTTTAATTTTTTTTTTCGGATTTTCTTTTTAAAATACTTTTTTTATTTTTGCATATAGATTTTTTTAATTTTTAACTTACTCCTTTACAATGTCTATCAATATCAGAAGTACACCCCTTCTGCAACGCAACATTAAATCGGTAATCGGTATTTTGTTCGATCATCCGTTTGATGACAAAATTCTTGCACTTTTCGTCAAAAGTCGACTCGTCCTTGTACTTTTTCAAACAATCCAGTGCCTGCGATCGATCGGTGTCGTGACAAAATTGTCGAATCATTGACGAACAAGTGTTTAACAGTGCGAAATCACTCGAGCTGTCTTGAAATTCTTGCTTGCGTACTTTGAAAAGTAATTTGTGACAAGCATTTTCTAAGTACATTTTATGCGATGCTAAACATTCCAGGATCTAAAATACCACAAAGTAAAAATTAAATTAAATTTGCAATTTAAATGTCTTTTTTAAGGAAATTATGATGAAAAAATTTTTTTAAAGTAATCTTGGTGTCGACAAACTACTGTTTGTCTTGATTTTTTTTTTTTTTTTTTTTTTTTTTTTTTGAAAAATTACCTGAGAATGTCCAGGTTCTACATTAAAACACAACTTTTTGATATCGAGTGCGCAAGTTTTTTGCAAAATTGGATCAAATTGAATATTTTCTCTTTGCTGGTATAATTGCGCTCTCAACTGTTGCCGGCATTCTTTTGATATACGATGCTTTGCGTCTTTGATGATATCGTCTTTCATGTGACTGCTTAGACATTCAATTACATCGGCTTTTGATCTTGCTCTGTGGATTAAACAATTTTCAGATTTTGCAAAATTTTGATTTTATGAAATTTAGCGAAATATATATTTCTTTAGATTTAACAAAATGTAAATTTTAAGAAATTTAACACTTTTAAATGCAAAACATTTTTTATTGCAAAACATTTAAAGAAATTTAAAATAATTTTTTTTTATATTTTAATTTTAAGAAATTTGCAAAAAAATGTAAGAAATTTCACAAAATTTAAATGATAAAAAATTCAAAATTTTTAATTTCAAGACTTTTAAATATTCACATTTCAAGATTAAAATGTGTTAAAAAATTTAAATTTTAAAAATTTTCAAATTTGAAAAAAAAAAAAAAAAAAAAAACAAAGATTTCAAAATTGTCAAAAGTACTGTGACCGAAGATAATATTTGGTTTTTTTTTTGAATTTTGAAATTTAAATATAATTATCTTATAAAATTATATATATTAAAATTTTAAATTAAGTTCAATTACTTTGGACATAATCGTAAAACGTGAGGTCTACAAGCTTCTTTGAACTTGTAAGTGAAATGATAATTTTTTAATGAAATGAGTTGAAAATGTTCAACTGCCGCCTTGCATTTGTAATCTGAATGAGAATCGAAGTCGTTTTTGTGCTCGATCAAACATTCCATTATGTCGCCTTCATCCTTGCCATATTTCAGGATATCCTATAAAAATATTTGGCCAACATTAAATTGTTTCAATTATTTTGTTAAAAAATGTTTTTTAAAATTAATTTTAAATTTTAATTAAATCAAATTAATTCAATTTTCAATACATTTAAAAAATAAAAATTTAATTTTAAATTTTAATTTTTTAAATGTATTGAAAACTTAATTACAAATTAAACAATAACATTTGTTTCACTTATTTAAAAACAATGATATTATAATTATTTAAATTATTTAAATAATTATGAATAATTGTTTTATTTTATTGTTTATTTAAAAATGTAGTAAAAACAATTATAATATAATTATTTAAATATTTAAATGAATTTTAAATTATTAAATTAAATTTTTCACTACCTGACAGTAACGATCCATAATATGATGACAAGCAGTCATAATGACAGGGTTTAATTCCACTCTTTCGGCTTGTTCTTCTGTTAAATTTCCAACTGCTAATTTACAGCTGTCTTTTAAACTAAAAAAATAAGCATAAAATATATTAAATAATTGAATTTCTTTTTTTATATTTTTCTTTTCACTTTTTTACTGTTCATTTACGTAAATAAATAGATGAATTTATTTTACAATAACGAAATTGTATTTTACCTTTCTAAATTGTCCTGCAGACATAATATTTCTTCGCCAACATTAGTTTTATCGTAACAAAACGTGGCTAAGTCATCGAAGCACATATCTTCGACTTCTGGCTGCAAATCAACACTAATTGCTCTTTGTCGCATTACTCTTCGTACTTCTTCCAAACATTCTCTTTTTAACTGCAAAAAAATAATTTTTTAATAATATTTTTAAAAAACATTTTAAAATTATTATTTAATTGTTTAATTATATTTCCAGTTAATTACATTTTTCAATTTAAATTTAAAATATAATTTTCAACTTTAAATTAAATTTAAATATAATTTTTTTATTTAAATTTAAATATATTTTTAAAATTTAAATTAAATTTTTTATTTTAATTAACTATATTATTAATTACTAATTGATTATTAATAAATTAAATGAATTGATTTTTTAAATTTAATGCATTGAAAATATTTTAAAGACAATTGTCAAATGTTAATATTTAATTAAAATTTCAAAAATTATTTTATTCATATTTGTAAGAAAATAAAAATGGAAAAAGTGAAAAATAAAGCTTACCGTCATATTTTTCTGCGGATTATGAGCATAGCGATGCAAGCAAGGCAAAACTAAGGGACCCATTTCCACGTCGGTCTGAAATCCATCATTGATCCAGGAACTTTTCACATGACAAAAGTACGCTGCGTCAGCTTTGCAAGCTCGATATAACTGCGGATCTAGCTTGAAATCCCGCGCAACGAAATACTGAATTTGCACCAAAGCCGTCTCACACGCTTCGGTCATTTTGTCGGATCCTATTTTATCCATCAGACAGGATATAACTCTTGCATTACCGCCCCGGACCTAAATGAACAAACAAATTATATATCTTAATTTTTATTTTTCATAATATCCCAAGTAGAATTGATATCTGTTTTTCCATATCAGTGCCATGTTTCAAATATGGCTGTGATAAGGTTTGCCTGATTTAAACCAGATTAATGGTAACCTGATTGGAGCCCGATCAGGGCCAGAATAAGATTACGTGAGACATTTTCAATATTTTTGAAAAATGGCGGCCTTGTAAGGGCCAAGAATGGCCAAAGTAGGGCATCCTGATTTTCAAATCATGTGGCCCTGATGTGGTTTGCCTGATTTAAACCAGATTAATAGTAGCCTGATTGGGGCCATTTAATTTTTTTTAAATGGCGGCCTTTTAAGGGTCAAAAATGGCCAAGATAGGGCACCTTGACTTTCAAATCATGTGGCCCTGATGTGGTTTGCCTAATTTAAACCACGTTAATGGTAGCCTGATTGGGATTATTTTTAGGGCCAAGAATGGCCAAGATAGGGGTCCCTCACTTTCAAATCCGGGATTGTCCATATATATACAAAACCAGGGTTGATATGGCCCAAGTCAGGAATTCCATATAATGGGATTTCCGACTTGGGCCTAGTCTGGACCAAATCTGATAAATATAATTCTATAATCAGTTTTTTTTCATTCGATATAAAAAACCACATTGAGTCCCGATCAGGGCATGACATGGTTTCCTAATTTGACTTCATTTTTATGAGTTTGGCAACTAGGAAAAAAAGTTATTGAAAAAGGATAATTTTCTTCTCCCAAAAATGGGATAAGAGTGGCACTTTCTCTCCCTAGGGAGGAAAAATAACTTTTTATCTCTACTTTCTGTCCTTAAATTGTAAATCTTTTTTTTTTTAATTTTTATAAAAACTTAAAGTTTAACAAACTGACTTACGTCTCGACAAACTAAGTCAACGACTGACTGGCAAGCTTCGTGCAAAATTGGATCAACTCTCCAATCTTCGCCGGCATTGGTTTCTTTAATTAAAGATTCAAGCTGAAAAAATATATTCAATTTTAATTTGTGATATAAATTATTTGAAATGAATAATTCAATAATTATTTAAGAAAATGTTTGTATAAAATTAGACAAAAATCATAATAATTTAAGATTACATTTAAATTTAACGGGTTTTTAAAAAAAGTATTAATGTTTTTTTAACATTTTAAAATTATTATTTGAAAAAAAATTTACAAATGTCAAAAATTTAAAAAATTTCACTAATTTCATACATTTCAAATATTATTTCTTAAAATTTTCAAAATAATTTTAACTTAAACAATTTCATGAATTGCAAATATTGTTTCTCAAAAATTACAACATTTTTTTAACTTTAACAAATTTCAAATATTCTTTCTCAAAATGTTTAAAATTTGTTTAACTTAATCAATTTCAAAAATTGTTTCTCAAAAATTATAACAATTTTTTTAACTTTAACAACTTTAAAATTGTAAAAATTTCAAAAATTTCAAACATTTCAAAAATTTCAAGAATTTCAAGAATTTTATAAATTTCAAAAATTACATGAATTTCATACATTTCAAATATTGTTTCTCAAAATTTGCCAAATTTTTTTAACTTAAAAATTTGCATAAATTTAAAATATTCTTTCTCAAAATGTTCAAAATTATTTTGACTTAAAAATTGTTTCTCAAAAGTGATAAAACTTATTTTCAACTGCAAAATTGCAAAAATTATTCTCAAAACAAAAAAAAAAAATTATTTAACTTTGAACATTTCAAAAATGCAAAAACTATATTCCCCAAAACCATCTCAACTCTCACCGCAACTTGACACTCATCCGACACCCTGTTCTTTCTCTTCCTCGCCGTGGAGTGTTCCATGAGACAATGTATCGTCACTCCACCGACCTCCAATCCATTGCAAAAGTTGGTGATATCATTGACGCAACTACTAACAATCTCCGGCGACAGTCTATAATCCTCCATCAGCAACTTACGATGATCAAACATCTCGACCTGGCAATTCTGCGCAATCTTGCTTCCATTCGCCATCGCCGCCTCCAAGCAGAGCAAAATCTGCGCCAACTTAATCACCTTATCGTCAGACACTGACCTCCGACAATGATTGTTCTTGATATCCTCTTTGCAGGCCCTAACAAGGCCCTTACTAACCCTATAATCCAGCGCGATCAACTTTTCGCGCCTCGTAAGTTGTTCCTGACAGGACTTAGTCATCCTTCGATCGAGTTTGTGTTGGATCAGACATTTGTACATTTGTCCACTTCCTTGTCTCACATTTTGACAAAATTTCAAGTAATCCTCACTGCAGGCCAAAAACAGCTGCCGATCCAGTCGAATGTTGTCCGACTGAATTTCCGATAACTTTAAAATATGTCTTCGACAGGCCAACTCAAGGCCATCCACGTTTTGCTGCAAACAGGCCATGGTTTGGCCCTGCGAGAGTTCGCGGTTTGGCTGCAGTCGGCCACATTTGTACGCGTCGATGTCGCGATGGCAATCCTGCGCGAGTTGAGTCAAAATGCTGAAGTCGCTGAAGGCAATCCACTCGAATCGCTGCACGTTATCAAGGCACTGGATGTTCTTCAGGGATTCCTTGCGCTCCATCACGCAGGATAAGTAGGACCCGGGTTTGGACAATGGACAGGCCAGTTTGTCGATTTCGTTGCCGCAGATTTCGCGCAGCAGGCGCTGCATGTTCTCGTTGCGGGTGATGTTCACGATCTTTGACCAGATCGCGTGCTGACATTTGTTTTCGATTCGGCCGATTTCGTTGGTCTGTAAAAGAAAATGGGGATTTAGTTGTTTTCAATGAAATTGGATTATTTTTGTAAATTTATTGCTTTTTTTTATTTTTCATTTTAATTCTTTTAATTTTTTGAGTTAAATTTTATTTATTAAATTAAATTTTTATTTTTTTATTTTATCTTTTTATTAAATTTTATTTAATTTTAATTTGTATTTTAATTTAATAATTTATTTATTAAAATTTGGTCAATTGAAAAAAAACTTTGTTTGAATGTTTTGAGATTATTAAATGCAAGTTTGTTTTTAATAACAAAAATATTTGTTAAACATCGAGTCAGTTTATTCATTAACTTAATAAGGATTGAGCAAGGTTTGCCCAGTTAAAAAACAGGCACGAAAGTTTGGGTTCATCTATTTAATTGATTATTTAGGGAAGCTTAGACTGGGCCAAGGTAGGCCCAATGTTGAGTAATTTTTTGTACGGTTGGAAGGTAGGGTCAAATAGGGCCTAAGCAGGGCTATATTGAGGCTCAACCAAGGTCATATTATACCTAATTAAGGCCATATTGAATCCCTAATTATTCATATTAAAGCTTAACCATTATTACCCTAGTATGGATTGAACAGGTCTATATTGAGGCCCAACCAAGGCCATATTAAGCCCTAATTAAGGCCATATTGAAGCCATAATTATTCATATTAAGGTTTAACCATTATTACCCTAGTATGGATTGAACAGGACTATATATAGGCCCAACCAAGGCCATATTAAGCCCTAATTAAGGGCATATTGAAGCCATAATTATTCATATTAAGGTTTAACCATTATTACCCTAGTATGGATTGAACAGGACTATATTGAGGCCCAACCAAGGCCATATTAAGATTTAATTAGGGCCATATTCAAGCCATAATTATTCATATTAAGACTTAACCATTATTTCCCTAGTATGGATTGAACAGGACTATATTGAGGCCCAATCAAGACCATATTAAGACCTAATTAGGGCCATATTGAAGCCAAAAGAGGGTCATATTAAGGTTTCACCATTATTATTTTAGTAGAGATTGAACAAGGTTTGCCTAGTTAAAAAAGGCGCTGAATTAGTGAAGTTTGGGTTCTTCTATTCAATTTACTATTTAGGTACGCCTAGATTGGACCAAGGTAGGCCTATTTTGTATAATTTATTGTAAAGTTAGAAGGTAGAGCCAATATAAGCCCCAAGCAGGGCTATATTGAGGCCCAACCAAGGCCATATTAAGGCCTAATTAGTGTCACATTAAAGCTCAAGAAAGTGCATATGCACTGACAATCATAAAACCTGAAAATGTACAATTTTCAATTGAATTATTACTGTTTTTAATAGCATTCAGAATCCATCGACAAAAAATCATCAAATTTTACTGTTAAAAACAATAATTTATGAAGAAAATAACGTAAGTATTTACTAAAATAACTTTCATTTTTACTGTTTTTCACAGCAAAATTGATGATTTTTTACCGATGGATTCAGAATGCTATTAAAAAGAGTAAAAATTCAAGATCTATGATTGTCAGTGTA
>JABFPJ010004595.1:0-13497 GCA_022817425.1 Gryon sp. ZL-2020 | reverse complement strand
TGAATAAAAAAAAAAAAAAAAAAATGAAGAAAAAAAAAAAAAAAAAAAAAAGAAGAAGAGGAAAAAGAAACGAGACCGTACAATTGATTATCTCGGAAATGTCAAGGTTCGGAGTTTTCGTCTCTGCGGATCGAGCGTACGCCGACTGCATTCTGATTGGCGCGCAAGTTAGGCGAACACGTTCCCCGCTGCTTTTCGTGTCCCCGGGGGACTCGTTCTCCTCTCTGCATCCTCTCGTCGACCAGCGGAGACTATACTTTACGAATAATAATCAGTCGCGCATTTAGAGTCTCGCCACGACGCCCGACTGGCTCTTAAAGTACCACCGCGGTGCAGTATAGCAGCATGAAAACGAGCTCTAAGGGATGCCAGGACTGCAACGACAAGGTCCCGCAAGGTTCCACTGGCATTATCATCGCTAATGAATATTCAGTTGCGCTTCTCCAACGACGTTCCATTCTTATCTTCGGGGAGGGGACCAAAGTGAGAGAGAAGAAAAGCTTTTTCGACAGGACCGGGCCAACAGTCATTCAAATTCGGGCCGTGCGCGCGCGTTGACGTTGAATCACAAATTCAGATGATCAAAACTTCATTTAAATGGAAATTGCGGATTACGTTTACCAATAAGAATATTTATCATCTTGAATTTGACGAAGATTCGTTCGACGGCGCCCTCTGTTGGCAAAAATAATAGACAGAAATGATCCGACGAGTAAACAGCTTTTGGCACTTTTATTAGAATTCGTTTGGTATCCATTTTTTGCGACGAAACAAAAGTGCGTCTCTTTGAGAATGAAATCAATTTGACAAAAAGCCGATTCATTTTTTGTCTTTTCTGTTTGTTTGTTCTTTTTTTTTCTTTTTTCTTTTTTTTCTGTCTGAAGCGTGGCGCTTTTCGCGGCGCCAAAAAGTGTTGTGTGTCGATTGACAAAACTCGGTCATTGTGAACGATGAAAAATTGCGTTAGCGAGATTCGCAAAAACTGAACCTTGAATTGTTTATGCGACAGATTTTTAACGCCACTGTCTCAAACGAAAATTACGTTACTCTCATGGCTCATACATCCATTGTGAGAATCGAACTTTTTGGTGTTTCAGTTCACGCGTATATGACTGATTGAATTTGACGTGTTTCTAAACGTGTCATTCGCACGAAGAAACAAAGACTTAAATCAATCGTCGCATCTTCGTTACGCGCCACATTTACATGTCAGACGGCTTTTTCAATTAGCCGCACAGAATTCGAAATAATAATATGTATTGAGTTGTGGAATGTTTGTCTTTTTAATAGAATTCAAAGTTAACTCATTTTCAATATAATGTTGCTTTGCAATTATTACTTTGTAAAAATTGCTAACCAAAATCAATCAATATTGATTTATTTTGGTTAAAGAAAATGTAATATTAAAATTGTTAATTTATTACGTATTTTATAATCTAGCAAAATGCTTTTTTTGTTAAACAAATACAACAAAAAATCCCTAGCAAAACGAAAAATATATCGCGAATATATTGTTAATATGTTTTGAATATATTTTTTCTATAAAAATATAAATTTATAATATATTATTAATATATTCCTGATATATTCTTAATAAATTTTTAATATATTCTCAATATATTCATAATATATTTAAATAGATTTAAAAAATACTTCAAATTTATATATTTGACATTACATGGTAAATATATTGTTAATATATTGTTAATATATTTCTATATTGAAAGATATATTAAAAATATATTAAGAATATATTAGAAATATGTTAAGAATATATTAAGAGTACATTAAAAATATATTAAGAATGTGTTGAAAATATATTATATTAAGAATATATCAAAAATATATTAAAAATATATCAACAATATATTCGCAACATATTTTTTGTTTTGATATGGATGTACGTCTATTCGATGAAAACAATTATGAAATAAATAATTCGATGGAATATGCGACTGAGTGTGCACTCAAATTCAAATGAGTACGATTGTCGGATAAGATTATAACCTAAAAAAGCATGTAACATAAATTATAAAATGCATTACAAAATATGCCGTTGAGATAACGAAATTTCAGTTTCGGCCGAAAACTAAATAATCGAATTTGTTTTACTTTAAAGCATATGATAGAAATTGAATGATTATTATTTCGAGTTTATTTCGAATAATTGAATTTCACATTTGCAACAACTACACTTAAACAATTTAATGACTACATTTACGCGCAAACTTTTTCAACGATTATCTTTTGGCGTGCATGCAATTATAAGCAGAATTATAATATAATATACATTCTGTTTTTAATAATAATTTCTGTCATGAATATAAACGTTGAATTGAGACAAGGAAAAGCAAGTTTTGTTCATTCAACAGTTTCTAATTTGAAAAAGTAATGCTTTTGACTAGAAGCACTTCATATCAAGACAAATAATCGAGGTCACGTAATTAAATTTTAAAAATTACGATAACAAATGATATATGATGTTATACAATACAAGAATTTATCATATAAAAGCCACACGTTCGATAAAATCTTGATCATTCATTGCTACATAAAGAACACGATTGTATCACCTCGTTTTTTTTTCTCATTCTTTTCAAGAATGAAGTACATAAAAAGTGTTGTGCGTGAAAAATCTCTAATATTCATTAAACTTATTAAGTAAGATGTTTGTACGTGGAATTCTGCAGACAAAAGTGAGAATTTATTCAGATTGAATAATGAAAATGAAGTGTCTAACATAAAACGTGATAAGTTGATATACAAGAGCGCAAAAAAGAGAGAAAAAAAGGAAGAAAGAAGAAATTGAAATACTTGAAAAAGAAATGTCGCAGTTTTATATAACAAAATTGCTTTATGGCGCAAATTTTGTTCGTTAATTTTGTTTGTTTTAAAGGAGCTCGTTGATTTAATTCGCGCGCGCAACCGCACGATAACTTTATCAGAGGAAACGATCTAAAACGGTCTCGAGCGTCTGCAGCCATTGATGTTAGATTAGGTCAACAACTTTTTCCCTCGACAAAAATTGTGTTATATGGAAAATAGTCCGACGGCGTCCTGCAGACGCAATCGTATACGTTTTCAGCAAACTTCGAATACAGTGATATTCGAGTTTAACGTGCGGAACGTCACTAATAGCGGAAAAGAGACATGACCCACTTATTGTCCGTCGGGTATGCTGTGGCTCTGGTCAAAATTCGATGTGGCCAGTGTGTGTCGAGCACCTGCTGCCTTTTGGATTCTTCGTTTTCATCCAACTCCCATCTTTTTTTTTTTTTTTTTTTCTTTTTTTTCGTCCTTCCTTTATTTCCTCTCCAAGGCAATTTCACACCGTCACATTTTCTTCGAATTATTTGCCAAAAATCTTGTCGAGATTTGCAGAAAATGACCCCGGATATATGTTATGCAAATACACGGAAAAAAGAAATGGATGAGTTGCTCAATTTACTCTTATTTAAATTATTGAATGTTATTCTCAGAGGAAACTTTTGTAGTGTAAATAATTGTACGTTGAACCAAGTAATCTTATTATATTTACTAGAAAGTATTGTAATGTTGGGATTATAACCGTTAATGGACATTTGTTTGATAAATATATTTATACTGTTTTATATAATTTCACCGCAGTAAAATTATCATGAAAAAATGTAGTACAATTTGTGTGTGAGAATATGGTAACTGAATAGGAGTCATATCTAAAATACGACTTTAGCCATTGTTCAATTCCTACCAACATCAAAACTTCTTTAAAATATAATTACTCTCAAGTTTCAATAAAAATTGTTTGTGTCTTTTGATATAAAATAATAACTAATTTCGATAACTAAAAAAATAAAAATGATGCCCATATATAGAACATATATCAAAAAAATATTATTCAAGAAATCATATATTGATCATATAGAGCATATATTGATAATATATTGGTCATACATATATATACATATATATTGACCATGTATTGACCATATGTAATGATCATATATTGAAGATCATATATAGATGATTTTATATGGTCAATATTGTACCATACATTTGCAAAATATTCTCAATATATTGTTTATATATTATCAATATATGATTTGCTAGAAATAATATATTCCATATTTTCCATATATGGTCAATATGTGATCAATATATGGATTACTTTTGTAAAGTGCTAATATATATTATCAATATATGGAAAATATATGATCTTTTTTACTAGGATAAAAAAGCAATAATGAAGAATTGGTTTCTCTTAATTAATATGTATAGTAAAAAATTACAATACTATTTTAATTGAGATATCGTGTTTCTTCTGGTTTTTAACTTTAAAATCATAGTAACTTAAACTAAGTCATTCATTTGCTTCCATTAAATCATAGTTAAATTAACTCAATTTTGCAAAAATGTTCTTCAGTATATTGAGATGCAAATTTTGATATGCAATTTTTGTCGGTCTTGTAACTGGGTCTATTCATTTTGAGTTGACTCAATGAGCTATGTTCGTGAATTGTAATCGCATCAATTCATTTCCGAGAGGTTGTTAGCGCGCCGGAACATCGATTATTCCCAATTATAATAACAAATGCAAATCAGGAATAACGACTGCGAGTGCTAGACAATAAAGTTTCCCTTGACACTCGTTGGCTCAGTACGGAGTCCGAGAGCCCCCATCCACGTCCGATTAGAATTCTAATTCCTCACCAGGAGAGAAAGAGCAAGAGAGAGAATGAGAGAGAAACTGTCTAACTCCTCCATCAAAAGCACTTCCGCCGCTAAGTTTGGATCGCAAAATTTATGCCGCCGATGTTACACGAAAACGCAGTCCAAACAAGTCTATTCCGCGTGTTGCTTTTAGATAAATAACACTGTTTTTCTACGATTCCGTTTCTTTCGCCATTTTTTCTTCTTCGGACTTATTTTTTTTCCCCCAACGAGTGAATTATATGTAAGTCAGCAGATTACACTGCTTTTACGAAGAAAAATTTGAAAGTAATGAAAATACCTTTGGCAAGTGTTATATTGGATTCTTAAAATGCGCTTCGATGTTAATTAATGAAATTGTTTATTTAAATATTTGTAAATATATTTTGTGGTTTCTAATTTAATTTTGATTTAATTTAAAAATTTTTTGAAAATTTTGTTTATAGGAAATAATGATTTGTTTTATATAAAAAATTTGTTGAACAACAAGATAACATAACATGTTATGATTTATTTGAACAAACTCGAATTTTGAGTGAATCGTGTAATAAATCAAATTATTCAAATGACTGGTCATTTTCAGTAATTTAATATTACATCTTCAGTCGTTTGATGATTGATTTTAGAAAGAATAAATTCAGAATCATGTTAGTCAATAGCGCTCATCTAACATCTGATGGCATTTATTTGTATCCGAATTTCGCTTAGTCAGTTTTCATAAAATACTCAGCTGCTTGAAATACTGCTTTTCACAAAACTGAAATATCGTTACAACATTTTCAAAGCCATAGCAAAGTTATTCCATAATCTAAAGTCATAATCTTACATTCAATTACAATCTCTATTATGTGTAACTTAGTTTTCAATTTCTTAAAACTTCATCTTAACAAAAAATCAAAATTCAATTCAATCATAAATCATAATTGTTTCATTTTATAGAAAAAATTATGATTTCAATTTGTCCCTTAATTTCTATCAATCACTGCATAATAAAATCGAAGAAAAATATCCCGCAAGTTTGATTGAATCAAAACTTGTACATTCGAATAAAAATTCGTAAAAGTTTGTTGAATTAAAGAAACAACGTAAAGTAAAAAATGATAAAATTGTTCAACAAAACTCATTTTCATTCAACAAAAATCAACTTACGTAAAAGAAAAATCGTTATTATTACTTGCAAATTGCAAATCCAATGTTCCATATTTAAATTAAAAATGTGCAAATTGATTTTCCTTCAATCAAAAAGTATTAAAATCTAAAAACCCCAAACATTAATTTCAATCTTGCTTTTGATTTTGGTTTCTTTTTTCGCCAATCATCGCAATGAAATTGCAGCATCATTTCAATCATGAAGCAAACGTTGTGGCGGAAATGTTCTCGCAGTTCGTGGTTCGGTAGTTGACAAATCAAAATTGTGACAAATGGGCCAGGCAACGTCGAGTTCGAGTCTGCCAAGGTAATGATTCATTTGTACGAGGAACAACCACGCAGATAATGCACACGGCGAAATCTCGAGCGATTCTCTAGCGTCGGTTTGCACGCCATAATGGAGTTACGTCCTGCTGATAATTTCCGATAAGTGCTCGGCCACTTTAACGCTGGCGACGAAAGTGTCATCTTTCATGTACAGAGGAGTATGCTCGAAATAAGCGACGCTCTGAGAGAACACGACGTTTTCCATTGCATGCTGCATTTTCGCTTTTCTATTATCAATATTACGAAATTTCAATTTCTCATATCATTTTGAAAAAAAAAACATAAATCTTTTTTGTATACACAAAAATTATCCATCCAAATTATTTATTGTTATAAAAAAAAGTATGTAAAAAATAATGTTTTACTTAGTAATAAATATATGTCAAAAGCGGGGAAAAAGAAGTGAAATGCTCAATATCACATCGAACATTATTTCCATTTGTTGACGTAACACAAATAGAATTTTATGTGTATATATATATATGCACTACTGTTGCGAGTTATTTGCACAAAGAAACGCGAGATTTGTATTTGAGTTGTTGTAATTCGAAGTATGAATAAATCACGGAAAAACAAATGTATTATTAAAAGAAGAAAAAAAGAAATGACAAGACTTTTCCGGTTCATTTGGGATCGTAAATAGCATTAACATTGATGGATAATAATTTCGAGAAACAAAACCGAGTTACGTACTGTAAATGACAATTCTCTGATCTTCCAAATCCTTATTTCTTTATCTATAAACTGCGTTACTGTCTGACGGAACTCAGAAAAATACTTATCTCTATTTTTCTTTTATTTTACATTTAAAATAAAATAAAGGAAAACCTTAATCGCCTCCACTATATTACTGCAAAAAGAAAAAAGAAAAAGAAAGAAAAAGAAAAAAAAAAGCAGCAGCAGCTAGAAAAGCTCAGTTAGTTAAGATTTGTAATAGAATCGTGGGAAAGGAAATGCTCTCTGAACTTGAAACTGCGTGAAGCATCAGGTTTACAGTAATAATCCTCTTATCTGTACGTATCGTTTACATCGCGCGTATTATCGTATCGTATGGACATAAAATATTGTTACGCTTTAGCTTTTCGCTCATATACGCACTGGTTATTGCAATCTTCTATTAAGTTTTTTAAATTGCGATAGCTGTAATTTGCCCGTTCAATATCGGCGCAATGTAATTGCGAGAAGGAGCGCGATAGAGCAACAGAGACGGAACGAAAAAGAAGTGAGATCGATATTAAATCAGGTTATGTCAGTTTGAAAAAGCCCGTTAAGTTCATTGGGTTAAGTCGGGTGCAGTTTGATTTTGATAAGCAGAAACATACGTCTGACTATATCGCATGTTAGATAAGACGTAAGACACGGGGGCCTTAATTTCCGTTATATCATCATGCTCGGATAGGCTCGACGAATTACGAAGAGACCCCGAGATGTCGAACACCCGTTAGAATGGCCGAGACGCGGCTCCTAAAGGATTCTGATAATAAATATCGATAGGTTACGAGAGTTTGCTGCAAAGGCAGACAGTCTAAAAGCGCGGGGAGGGCTTTAAAGCCTCGTCTCATGGGTGCCTTCCGCTTACTCCCCTCTCGTATCTTCGCACATTTTATGCATCTAATGGATTCACGCATTTATATATCTGGGATATTTGCGAATGTCTGCTATTTATGTGCGTTTAAATTCACGATACCAACTCGCCTTTTTTATGCTCGCTTTATCCTTGTGTCATTCTATATTTGAATTTCACGCTAAATCGATTGCCCTCTCTAATGCATCAGTTTTGCACAAATTTGCCGCTTAATTCAATTAGTTTTTGTTACTGACAACAAAATTATTTTTTGATGATCTCGAGTGGTTTTGTCATTGTTTAAAATTAATCCAATGGTTAAATTACAAAAAAATAATATATATTTTAGTTTGGGTTTTTGAATGTAAAATAGAAAATAATTGGTATTCAATTAAATATTGATAAACGATTTTTTATATTTGCGTATATTTTAAATCAAATTTAGAGTTTAATGGTCGAATACATTTTTGAAATTAATGTATTTTACATTTAACATTTTATGCATTAAAATATGTAATTCAACGTGTCACATGCAACCATTTTGAATTAACTGTCTGAATGTTAATTTGTCGACTGTTTCGACAAAATATTATATATATACATTTTGTGTAAGTTGTCTGAAAATATGAAATGAAATAAATGACTAAACTTTTACAGCATAGTTTGCAATTGTACGTTTTAATTAATAAAATGTTACACATCAAAAATACAACTTTCGCAATGATTAAATTGTAATTTATTATATTTTACAATATTACAAGACGCAGCGTACATAAATGTAAACGAAGTGCGATAAAATTCATTTTATGTTGATCATATGCGAGAAAACGAAAAATGGTAATAATTCGCTCATCCATGGAATATGCAAAAACTTGCGCAGATATTGAATTTTTGTACGAATATTGTGTATTAATGGTTAGAATATTTTATTTACTTATCCTTTTTTTTGTCTACAAAACAAAATATTCATACGCAAGTTAAACGTTACATGGAAAAGCGATAAATAATTAAATTCTTAATGAAAAAGTAAAAATGCCGTAGCCGTTTAATTGATTGAATATATTTCGAGACATTTACACAACAACCATTAATGGAATCAAAAATGAAGCGGATTTTTTCAAACAACTATTCCATAACGTGATATACTTCGCAAAGTTATTTATTGAAAAGTAATTGATTTCCGCGCAAAATGTTATTCTCGCTGGCTGCGTGATTGCTGCCGGCACTTCTCATAAAATTCGCGTATAAATACAAAAGAATATGATTTTATATTTTCCGAACGCACATCCCGTCTTTTATTTTATATAGACCGAAAAAAAGAGCGGCAAAAAGAAGAAGTTGACCGTTAAATAAGGACGCAAACTGGCGAACATTATGCAACCCCGATTACATTGATATTTTATAGTTTGCAATAAAAAATTTTACATTCGATATACGATTTGAATCACACGTTCGCAATGTCGTGCAAAGAATTACAAAGAATTCGAGCCTTCACACAAGACAACTTATATACGAACCAACAAATGAACAAACTATATATATGAAAAAAAAGAAAAATAACAATCGTTTTATGGTTCTTTTTTTTGTACAATTTTCTGATAAAAATTACAACGCCTCGGACCTTTTCGGCAAGATTTCTTACAATTGTACATTTTTGTTCGTTGCCTTGTAAGATCATAGAAATAATGACGTCGGCCATTAAGTTGACGAAAAATGGCGACATTTTTGGGAGACAGTTTCGCGTTCATCATGGCACTTTTTTGCGTCAGGGAAAGCTTCTTGCTTCGCTTTTTCTCGTTTCCTTCTTCTCGGTATCGCGACTTTTTTCGCTCCCGGCCTTCTTCAACCCTCTTTCTCTTTTCGCTTGGGTCGCGTAGGTCGACCTAATGGAGTTTGCATGTTAAAGCGCGTCTCGAAGAAGGATCTTCGCGAAGAGTTTGCGTGGGGAGGCAAGAAAAAAGGATCCAAAATAGGATGCATGACGTAGGCGAACACAAATTTTCGTAATTGTTTCGACGGCGAAGAAGATGGCAGTGGATCAGACATAGCGGAAAAGACAAAAAAAAAAAAAAAAAAAAGGATGCAAGATGTACTAAAAACAAGGATCCTGAGATGTCGTGAGATGAGCGGAAATGTACTTTGGAGATGTGCCTTTTTTGCAACAAATCCAGCCAGCCAAATCCGCATCAATTTATTGGATTGACGTCTGTGGAAGTTTAATTGCGGTTTTTTGGTATTGACAAATTAAATGTGGTTACTGTCAGACCAGCAAGGTTCGCGGCATTAGTCTAGAATTTAGTTAGGAATGTCAATATGCGATAGTCAAATGCATTTTTCGCCTTCCTTTTTCATGTTAGTTTCATAACGAGTCTCATATATTACAAGCAAAATGACAATCAAACAGTCTCTCGTGGACGAAATTCGAGAAACCATTCGATCATATTTGATCCTCAAATTACTTTGAAAACAATTAACGTTTTATTTCACTAAGTCAAGCGGAATAAATAGTACCGTCGTTGTAATTAATTTCAACGAAGTTTGATCAAAAAAACACATACACTATTAATACCGATTCTAATGTTCAAAGTAATGTTACATTTAATCGCAAATTTTGTAGTATTTGTGTACTCCTACGGATAAAGATATATGCAAAAAGATATATTTTGGATATATCGCCTATATTTTATCTATATTTTCAAATTTAAATATTTTGATATATATAAAGTATATATCCACGGAAATTGTATACGTAAAATAAGTATTTAATTATGATTTTTTTCTGCGTTTTGTATACCCAACATGGACGAAAATATATTTCTCAAAATATATATGAAAAATATATTCTTGCCGTTTTACATATAAAAATATATATCCATACTAATATATAAAATTGAGAATATGTTTGTTTGTTTGTATGTCAATCACGCAAAATCTACCGAACCGATTTTGCTCAAATTTTGAGAGCAACTAGCTGAAACCCTCCAAAGTGCCATAGGCTGTATAAAATTGCGATATATAAAGTAGTTTTTGAAAAAAAAATCTTTTCGATTTTGGACTCTCTCCCCTTAGGCGGTTGTCAGGCGGTTGGCAGGGGGTTGTCAGGGGGTTATTAGGGGATTGTCAGAGGGTTATCAGGGGATTGTCACGGGGTTTTCAGGGGGTCATCAGGGGGTTGTCAGAAAGTTTTCAGGAAGTTTGGGGTCACAGGGTTTCGCCCGAGCGAAGCCGGGGCTTCAGCTAGTTGAATATATATTTTATATATTTTTACAAATATATTTTAGAAAATATATAAATTATATACCATTTATACGATATTCGCAAATATATTTTTTTCAGAAAAATATATTTTATATATATTTTAAAAATATACTTCTCGATCGTGTGGGACAAAAAATAAACTTTATATACAAATATATTTTTAATATACACTAACCTAGCAAAACAAAAAATATATTGTAATATTGTTATCATATTCTTAATATATTTAGAATATGTTCCTACATTAAAAAATATACTAAAAATATATTAAGAATATATTAAGAATATATTAAGAATATGTTAAGAATATATTAACAATATATTAACGATATAATCGCAAAATATTTTTCGTTTTCATAGGGTAAATATATATTTCATTTCTATTATATATATAATATATATATTTGCGTTATTTTCATATATATTTTTGAAATATATTTTGTATATATCTTTTTGTCTAAATTTTCCGCGGAAGTTAACTTTTAGCGTCAAAAATATATTTGTATACATATTTGAAAAATATATTTTCGTCCGCGTGGAATAGACTTTATATTTGGTTACATATTAGGCGGTTTTTCAAGAAAAAAAAAGGTGAAATGTCTTCCACTTGAAAGGAGAACGAGAGATACTGATAAAAAACATATATTTAATTTGGCGCGAAATTTAGTAAAACATCCCGGCGGCTAAGACGCCGCAAGTTAATTTTATTTGAACGTCGCAAAGTGCCATTTGTGCTTCGTACGAGCGTTACACTCCGGCTACGTCGATAAATGGCAGCCCAGGCACAGACTGTTCTGCAAAACCGTTCCCTTTTACCCGTACAATGGGATAGCGCGAGTGTACAGAGAGAGACAGAGAGAGGAATGAGAACGAACGCGTCCAGCATTAACGCTTTTCAGCGAGCAAAACGAATTACCGTCGTCGCTTCTTCGCTCGTGCCCTTTTTCTTGCCGAAAGCAGAAAAAATCGACACACAGAGACAGATATATAGAAAACTCCAGCTCTCCATGAGAGCGAAGCGCTCTTATTGTACTTTACCTAGTCGAATATCGATCTCATCGGTGTTTTTAGTTTCGCGCCTGTTAACGGCTTGTAAGCTTCTTCACTTGGTTTTTTTTTGTTATTCATGCATTGTCCGATTACTCATCTTCAAAGTTTCCTCGATACTTTATGGAAACACTTTACAATCTTTGGTGAAAATTGAGGAAAGCAAATAATTAAACAAACAAAAGTAGTTCATTAATTTAGAAATTACTTTAAGAAACTACTTTCAAAACTAGATTTTTTCAAAAGTAGGTTTTGACAAAATTGAAAAATGTAGTATATTATGTTAAAAAAAGTAAAATATATAAATAGAAAAACTTTGCAATTTTAGATAAAAATTGTGGAAATTAAATAATTAAACAGACAAAAGTATTTCATTAATTTTAGAATATTTAATTTTTGAAAAATGATTTCTGAAAAAAATTTTTTTAAATGTAGTATATTATTAAACAAACAAAAGTAGTTCATGCATTTTAAAACATTAATGTTTCTTTAAACATTAATTTAAAAGTAGTTTTTCAAAGAAGTTTTTGAAAAAATTGACGTGTAATATATTATGTCAAAAATGAATGAAATATATAAAAGCATTAGTACCAACTTGTATATACTTTCGCATATCATCATAAAGTGCATAATTCCATTGAGTCTCGTTACTATGACATGTTTACTAAAAAGAAAAGGTTACATTATATAAAGTGTATAAAACATAAAAAGAACGTTTAAATAACATAAATTTCATCATAAATAATCTCCTTCATCCTTTTACTGTAATGCACACGAGCAAAAATAAGACATTTCGCGAACAAAATGATATACTCGTCGAACGACGATGCATGTAACAAAATTTCCATTGTATTAAATTTTACGAAACATTAACACTTGACGGAAGATATAACACCCCATATCAGAAGTGTATTAAGCCGCCATAAAATGGTTTTGATATACGTTTTCGTTGGAAAACGATTCGAATTCTCGCTGCAAGTTGAAACGAATATCGTTTTTTTTTTTTTCACTTCCAAGTACAATTTGACGGAGAAATAAATGATACTTAAAACCAAGTCATTGGCAAGTATCACTTATTGAACCCCCCCAAAACCCCGAATAATAATCCAAAAATAAGCCTAAAAAGGTCGAACGTATAACGGGAGTTTTTGTTTCGCAGCATTTGGCACACGTTTTGTCTCGCTCAATTTGCAAGTTAACTTTAATTGCGCAGTCTAGTTGTGAAAAAGGAACGCGTACGCGTGCGAATAAAAATGGCGCTATTATGCAAATGAAGGTATTTCATTTTGTAATTTTGCGTGTACCGAAAATGTAGCGTCAAAGTGGGATTTTGAACACGAGCGCGAAAGGTGCGTGTTTATTTAACGCACCAGCAGAGCGTCAGTGTGCGACGCATGTTGATTCAAATAACATTAATTTAACGTTGATGACGAGCGAACACACTTTGATTGATCTGAAATAGA
>JABFPJ010004594.1:0-13497 GCA_022817425.1 Gryon sp. ZL-2020 | reverse complement strand
TAATTTATTAACTAACATGGTTAAGTACATTAGCTAGCTTTAGATCTTAAGATAATAGAAAACTAAACTCCAAAATCATGAAACTAAAACCTAACAAAAATTAGTAACAAAGAAATATAAACATGCATAAATAAGGTTTTGTTAGTTTCGTTAGTTTTGTTAATCTTGTTAATCTTGCTAGTTATAACAGTTATACATACTTCTTAGTATCATTAGTTCCGATAGTTTCGTTAGTTTATTATAAGACACGAAACATCATAAGCTAGTAATAATAAAAACATTACAATGTTAAATATATCATCGCAAGTAAGACAAAGTCATAAATTTTGTGAATCAATAATAACTCTTTGAACGTAATTTTATAACTTTATCACGTAGGTACATTGTTGTGCATCAGCACACTGACATATTGTTGCTTAGAAATGTCAAAAACAAAACTAAAAGAAAGATTATTCTTCGCATTATTTATTTGCCATTTTTCATTCAGCAATGAATCTTGCGAATGATTTTTAGTGTCGCCGCGGTTAAAAAGCCATGCAAAAACGAGTCAAAAAAGAAACGGTCAATTTAACAGCTGCCTCTTTGCCCGAATTCATGAGCGTATTTTTTTCACATCTCGCCTCTCAAATAGGCACGTGGGTGGTTGGCGTGGCACATTACCGGCTTTATAAGGCTTTTGAGACTTAACACGGCAATATTCACTTTCTCTCTCTTTCCCTCGCTCTGTCTCTCTCATTTCTTTTTTCTCCTCCTTCCGCACACTTCGCTCCTTTTCACGCCATCCCTCCTTTTTGACATTCTTTTTTTTTTTTTCGTTTTGTTATGTCGCCATTACTCGACAAAGTCCTTCACCATTTGGACCCTTGATGGATGCTCATTGCGTGGGCCACACCGTCTCGGTTCTCCCATAGCTTGAGTCCAAATTCACCGCTAGTCATTACTAATGTGCATGATATTTTATAAATTAGTGTTTGGGGTACCTCAGGAGTTAACTGCGAGTTCATATTATTTTTTAAATAGTAACGCTGTTTCAATGAGACATGAGTTATTAGCAGTCTTTACACTTATCGATATTTGGAAATGCGATTTTTAATGTTTGTATAACTTAACTTCTTAAATTTGCTAAATTTGGGAATTCATGCATAGTCAAATTTACTATTTGTAAGTGAATATTAGAGGTGTTGCTAATAAATCAATATAATATGAACATGTAGTACAACACTTAGAAAACTCTCACTTAGAAAATGCAAGTCTTTTAATGAACTAGAATTTTCCATAAAGATATGCTTGGAATGTTCAAAGTGATTTAACACAATTTGATCGAATAAGCTCACGGCCATATTTCTTCGATGAATGTACATACTTGTTGATGTATCAAGAAGACAAGAGTCGTTTGAACGAAAATTTCATGACGGCCGAGGTATCGATGTGCAACCAACATACTTATTTGGCACACCGAGAATTATCTGCGACCGACAAAGAACGTGCATGACGACAACAGAAACGCGTTCTGCTATCTTTCGCTGTGCACGCGCATGATCGACTATATGTTTCAGCGAGACGTGTAATTTCGTGGGCGTATGGAGAACAGAAAGAAATACGAGAGCAAAGAAAATATATGAATAAGATAGAAAAAGGCAACTGTAAGCATATTTACATGGTGTGGATTTAAGCGCAGCATTGCCAAAAATGTATCTTGAAATATTTTTTGCTTACAACTGAAGAAAGTGTTCGATGTCCTTCATGTAATTCATAATTTTTATGAATAATGTAAAAAACATTAAAAAATGCAAATTTTACATGCATTAAATTCATTAAAATATCTTATAAAAGTGAAAAAAAACATGAAGAAAAAATTAAATTTAAGTTTAATTAAAATTATAATAACATAAATATAAAAATAAGTTATAAAAGTAGGTTATCAAAAACCTACTTACAATAATATATTTGAAAAACCTTGTAAGATAGTGACGGTAAAATTTATCAAAAACATTTTATTAAATATTTTAAGAATCACATTGGTTATACAAAAATGCAAAAAAAGTACTAAAAATACATGGTGCAATTAGTGGAGTAATTTTTCCTCATATGTAGAGGAATATTTTACAACTATCTAATGAAAGTCTATATAATTATTTTTATATTTTTAGGAATGACCAGGTAAGTCTCGTTAGTAAATTAATAGTCCGGATATGTCTGTATAGTGCTCCTGATCTAGAGAGTGTATCCCGACTTAGGCATCCAGCTTTTGCTATATATATCCAGACTTCGACGTATATACATATATATCGACATATATCGACGCTCCGGCCGAATAAATCGCGATTCAAACCCGCGGTGAAAAAAATCATGATTCAAAATCGCGGTGAAAAACATCGGGATTCAAGATTGCAGTGAAAAACATCGGCATTCACGCTGCAGTGAAAAACATCGGAATTCAAAATTTTAGTGAAAAACTTCGAGGTTCAGATTTGTTAGAAATACCGAAATTCAGAGTTGCAGTGAAAAATATTGGAATTCGTATTTTATGTAAAAATGAAACTTTATTACGAATGACAATTTTAAGAAATTTGATTTAATTTAATAACTCCATAAGTTTTTATTTTTGAAAACTATTTTTTTATTTTTTCAATATATTTATTTTAATTACAACCTTAATAATATAACATATTAACATTAGAAGCAAATCTATACTTATTCTCTGAGAATTTTTTAACAAATCTGAATCTCGATGTTTTTTCACCGCGATATATGAAATATAGATCTTATATCTTGCATATATATTTGGATACATTTTCATCCGTACAGGCTAGCTCATCCAAAATAGTCGTTAATGTTTCAAAGCAGCATAATAATATTAATATTTTCACATTTTATATGAAAGAATCATTTTGTTATGAAAAATCTTTGTTTAATAATTAATTTACTGTAATTATTAATTCTATTTAAAATTGCAATATTTAATCATTTTATATGTAAAGATTATACGAACTAATTTTGAATATTACTGAATAACAATAATATGCCAATTATATAGTATATTTAATCATTTGATAATAATCCATTTGACATTTTATTTGAATTGTATTGATTCTTTTTAATTTTTACTTTAATAATAAATTGGTTATTATAATGCGTCATTCAACACTATCTACGATTTCACTTTACATGTTACTTATTAATCATGATATGTGTAAAAAAGCAATATTTTCTTTCCCACTCCTTCGAATAATAAAGAAACATTAATAAAATATCAATTGAATTTGAATTCGATTAAATGTAAATATTGATAATTGTGTTGTATACAATATTTTATTTCTATCTTTAACATAAAATATTTCTTATAAAGTTCAGTAAATTTTATTGTAAAACTTTTTTGATATACATTTTTGATACATTTTGATAAACATTTAACTTTCATTGATATACATTATACGACTGAACAGTTTTTGAATATTATTATGAACTTTGTTTTGATCTCTGTACTAATAAATAGTTTAGCAATTTTTATTTCGTCTTTATGTTTTTTCCGGAAATCTTATTATGCGTGTACTCTCTGATTGTGTTTTTTGTGGATTATCTTATGTTTTTATATCAAAATTGAAAAAAAGCATCAATTATTTGGTTAATTCAAACATTGAAAATAAATAATCAAGTTATTTTATAATAATTTTCATGTAATAACCCGCGTGGAAGAATTCGTCTGGATATAGTCTGGCAAAGTGTATACAGACTACATTAATACTGTATCCAGATTGCTTTTTCCACTAGAGAAATGTAACAACAAATTCCAAAATACTAACGATCATTATTTCGTTGAAGATTGCACTGATTATTTCATCTTGTAGCAGTCAAATAATTTCATCGTCATTTAACCTTTAACTTCGTCCATAGTATCAAAGTTTGATCTCGTGTTGCACGTCCAAATGACTTAGTCCATCAGAGATAATAGTTACAAAAGAATGAGAAAAGAAAGAAATCGCAGGAGAAGGGTTTGCAAAAGAAACCACGTCTTGTGTGTGCTCATTGCAAACAAATGACGGACCATTACCGGCAATTTTGTTCATATGTACGGCATCGGGCCTGTTCCTTTTTCGACAATGGCTCGTTTCGTGGCCGTTGCGCGTCGTACCCGGGGCTATTCATCGATCGCCGCATAATTGTCAGCACTCAGCGCCCCGATGCAGGTGTAACGGAGTAACAGATTCGGCGGCCGCAGGGTGCCACGTAAATACGTTAATATATCTCTAGCTGAGGCCAGTCTCAACGACCATGACTTTGCGACGGACAAATATCCTCGCGGGGATTTGAAAATATTACTTTCCCTATAGAATCCCCTAGAATCACTCGTTCGACGATCATTACTTGAGCTTTATTTTATATAATGTATAATGAATTTTAATTCGCCCTTAGGTTACATAAAATTTAATGATACCATAAAAGTCATTTGATGTAATACTTTTGTGGTTTTTTCAACAACGAAGCTTCTCAGAACTGCGCAAATTATCATCAAATCGATAGGATAAATATAAGAGCTTATGCATTTTGAACGTTGCGCTGTGTAATGATTAGTGTAAATTTATAATGAAGCATGATTTAGGTTGTTTTCTTTGTATAATAATAAATATGGATGTTTGTTGGATTATACACGTGTTATCATATATTCAGCATTGAATTTATCACGATTGTTTGTGCAATTTCAAATAGAAAATATTTATTAACACGATTCATAAGATTCAATCATACATTTATATAATATATTTCATCGAGTAGAATAAAATATTAAAAAGCTTAAATTTTGGTAACATAATTTAGAATTTCGTTATTCCAATAATTTCGTTTACATCACAAATGTAATAAATATTTCAACCGACATTCCATTCGGTTAATGAAATATTTCTCGGGGATTAACAATCTCGGAGAAATAACACCAACTTTTAATCTACGAAGAATGCAATAAACAAAATGAGAAAAATGTAAAAGGACGAAAAAATAGCCTCTGGATTGTATGAAATCGATAGGCATTGCGTTGATGATCCGTTGCAGCATTAAAAGTGCGTGATTGAGTTAACCCTGTATTTGCGGTGCTTTTTGAACGCGCGAACGTGAGCCGTGATCTCACAGCTGCCACACGCTGTCCGAGTTCTTTTCTGCGCGGAGAAAAAAGAACATAAAAGTGGAGAGTTCGAAGGAGAGAGCGTTGCAGGGACACGTGAGTATCTCGTGTGTCCCGATCGCTGGCTCCGTCGGAGACACTCGACACCGGGAGTGTGTATCGCGTGTGCCATAGTCCGGTGTAACGCAGCTAATGGGCCGTGGATTACCGTACGCCGTTGGTCGGCGAAACACGCAACCTCCTTTAGCAGTCTTGCAGACGCTGTCGACGGGATGTAAAACGACTCGAACTATCGTAATAAATTGCTGTACGACAGATTATTGCGATGCGCGCGATGATTAGCGCTCGTTTGCAATATTCGAAAACCTTCAAGTATATACGAGCGACAAAAAAAACAACCTGGAATGCCAACTGGTTATGTTTTAATTAAACGAGAGAAATTGACGCGATCTTCATAAAACGATTAAGGATTAGAGTTTAGTTTGCGATGAATTATTTCCTGCATGATATGTGGGAGATGCTCTCCTTCCTTGATTCTATTGCATGCAGTTATTTATGCACATGTTCAACTGGTTCAGATATTTTGCATTAGAAGGGAAGTAATAACCAAGTTCCATAATGAATATTAAATGGTAGTAGTTGTTAACTTAGAGACACTTAAATGGACATTAAATATAAGTTAATGTGATTGTAGACTGATTATGTTATGATGTGTTTATGATTATCAATTTGTTTAATTAAAATATTAGTATAATACATAATTAAAGGAATATGTAAAGTGAATATAAATACTGAGACAATTTCTTAAATTTGAGCAATAGATATATATTCCTCATTTTGTGTGACGATTTTTTTAATATTTATTTAATATTTTTCAATATTCAATACTTCTATTTTATTGTATCTCTGTATATAAATTACATTTTATTTTGAAATGCTAAGCAAAATTTTCAAGAGAATAATTATATTACATTTTGATTACGTTTTCCATGTGAAACCTAATTCTACATATTTACAATTTACAAATAAATGTTAATTATACATAAAAATGAAATAAAAAGTTACTCCATCCATGAAAAATTATTACTTTTAATGAGATTTTTTATATTGCAACATGTTATATAAATATAATATAAATATATAAATAATCAACATTTCATAATATTTATGATGTTGACTTCTTTTAATTGATAATAAAACATGCGAAACTTGTGTTTCATAAATAATTAATAAACTTGTGTTTCATAATAATTATTTAATTTTGATAAGAGAAATTATTAAATTATGAGTATATAATATCTAAAGTTATTTGATGGTTATGACGAATTATCTGCGTGGATAAATCGGCTAATTCATCATATAAATATGTTAAGGTTTAATTTTTAAACAAATTAATTAAAAAGATTACAAATGTAGAAAATATTGCATACTTTATACAATAAAAATGTTCCGTTGCAATAATTTATAGACGTTTATCATCAATCGTTGTATGAATTTTTCTTAGTTGCTTTTATAATAAGATATTATATACTTGACATTTTTTCACAAAATATTTCAACTGTTCCAACAATTTCAAAGTGTATATTAAATTGTAAATCTTTAACCTTTTTTCACTCATTTTTTATAATGTTTCACAACATATGTTGTGAAACATTATAAAAAATAATATTATATAATTCGAGAAGAAAAAATGAAAAAATTATTCATGAAATAGAACCGAAATAATAATCTGTGGCCATTAATTTGAAGATTACCGAAACAATGTATGCAGCGCAAAATTTTATTATCATTTACTATAATCATAAATGTAAGTTTTAAGGTAGAAAATAAAATATGCTTAATCACGATAAAAATAAAAGTAAAAGTGCGATTGGCCGGACGAAGTTGCACCTCTGAATTCTAAAATGCATAATTATAATCGCGTAAAAGGATGATAAGAAAGCACACGATCATCGCGTGTTGTACGCGCGTAGGCATATCGCCCGGCGTATCTGACTTTACACACATATGCTAAAAGACATTATGTAGAAGATGCAGGGCGGTGCGCACACGCGAAAAGTACTGCGATACATCCTTGTGAATGCGATATAATACATCACTAAAAGCCCGAGAGCCCCGTAAGGATTTACTTAATTGCAATTAATGAGGAGAGATATGGTGACGCTGCAGGCTCGCAAAACTTCTAAGGATTACTAATGTGCCGACAGGATAAACGATGTTGAATTATTATCGACCTGACGCCCACGGTGGGTGTAATTGCGGGTCAGCCATTTCCAAGATATCACAGCAGATGCCATTTTTTGCACTCCCTTTAATCACGAGGAATGCAAGGCCGAATTTTTATTTCTTTACGACTTGCCAAGTACGTTAGTTAGTACTCGCGCCAAGTACGCATCATTTTTTCACATATTAGTAAGGGTTAAAGATCATAATTACAGATCGTGCTGAAAGAAAAGAACACTTAAATTACTTGGCACTTTTGCCCTCGCAACATTGAGAGAAACGGTATCTTAAGCTTGAGAATAACTATAGGTGCGTACCGATTTATTATATACACGAGTTTCGCATAATAATTTGTAATTTTTAAATTGATTTATCATTTCTGGCAATTGTTTCCATTTAATTTAATATCAAGTTATCATTTTAATGAACTCATTTTCGGCATTTTTGTGGGATCTTATATTTAATGACTTATCACTTATATTAAAAAGAACTGAATAAATTATATCTCTATAGTTAAGATATAGGTTCTTTAATTTAATGAAATTTATAATTAAAATGAATAAATGTCTTGTGTTTTTTAGTTTTCTTTATACTAAAGCGAGTTTCTTGAATAATCACTGGAATCTTTTTTGCTTGTACGACGTAATTTCTTGAGTTTTCTAATTGTAAGGTAATTATTCAAATTGCATTCATCTTAACCCACATGATCGAAAATATATCCAAAAATATAAACAGAATATATATTCTATATGTTGTATATATTCAGCATATATTTTAAAAGATATATATTAAAAATATATATTATATATACCAAACCATATTTTTTATATATCCTAAAATATATATGTGTTACAAGATATATAAAATATATAAACAAAAAAAGTATATATAAATATATATCCTCTGGATATATATCTAGTATTCATATTTTATATATATGCAGAATATATATACTACAAAATGTATTATACAGTTATATTTATTATATAAATTAGACTATATTATTTATGTAATGTATGTATGTAAAAATAAATATATAATAAAATATAGACACAATATATATATATATATATATATATATGTGTATATATTGAATACAATTTTAACTCTACTAAATTACAGCAACTTTTTAATGGTGAAGTTAAGTAAATGTCATAGACCAGTGGCAAAGTTCAAGACTACAGATCTCGAAGATTTGGGTTCAATTCCCAGATCTGAAGATTTTAAAAGAAACTGAAAAACGAAAAGTTATCTTAATAATATGTAATCAATAATATCAACTTCATTATAAAATAAAATTATAAATATTTTTTTAATATTTTGTTATAAAATGTAGGAATTATATATCTTCAATATATATCTTTTTTATATAAAAAGCGGCAATAAATGTAATATCCAGCATATAAATTTATATATATTTAGTATATAGTCAAAAATATATTTTGTCTATATAACAATTTGTATATATTTTCGTCCGTGTGGGAAAGCATTTACATAAAAGTAAATTATAAACAAATTTCACCTCATCATTCTAAAAACGAATAATAAAGCATGCAAATAATTACTGAAATGCGGTTATTTTTGCAAAAGATGTAAAAGTGGATATCTCATATAGTATTAGAGCGATGAGCAGAAAATAACGGAAATAATTTAGATTTGTTTCGACATTCGCAAGACTTGTTATTTCCCAATTGTTCATCATCTTCTTGGCCTCCTGCTAACACGTCCACAGAAAATTGAACCTTTTTTGCGTTCGACGACTTGAGACGCCGCTAACATAGCCAATGTAACGTGAGACGCGCGGTAAGGTCGTTGGGTGTGTAAGTAACGCTTTCAAAGGAATAGCGGCGTAGTGCAAGGCGGCTCGTCTGATTGGCTAAATTTATGGGGTCTACTTATCTCATACTTACCGCGTTGTATATCAACAATGACACCCGCACCCGCGGGCATCCTTCTCGCCCCTCGCAGAGCCTCTTTTTTTTGGTTTTTCGATGCCTCTTCTTCTTGACCAACTCGGCACCATCATGTTTGCTTCCTTTAACCGCGCTAAGTCTTCGTGTATCTTTCTCGGCGATTTACAGCCGCTAAAAAGCGGGTAAATGGCAGGCGGAGATTTAAGGACGAGTCACCAGAAAAGAGCTCAGCAGAATAGCGAAAACGACTACGAGCTACGAAGATGTGAATCTCAACGTATGTCGATACATAAATCATCTCCTGCCTTTTGTTCGAAGTAATAAAATGATCCACTGAGCATAAAATTAACATTTTGCGTTATTGAGCTCAAAATAATATACCATTGGATTCCAAAGATAGAAAATAAGTGACTTTTAATAGAGTTCGATTACGTAATGTCCGTCATTCAAGATTCTTCATCTCTAATGCTATATGTGTAAAATGGTTTTTGAATTATCATAGACATTTCACTGTAAATTATACGGTTGGAAGCTTAATATGTGGTAATTACATTTCTACGAAAATTCATTATGAACATATTAAATAGTATAAGCTTGTTAGAAATTGATTAACAAAATTACATTGTTTCGTGTACCGAAACGTAACAATTAAATAATAAAAAACAGAATATTTAGAGAGATGGTATTATATTATTAAATTTATAACAACAAACTGTTATTGATTGTTATCAACGTATTTTATTTCGTTTAAATACAATCACAGTATTCATTCACTAAACTAATACATCTAATACTGTTTACCATATATACCCATAAAAATAAGAGTCTTAGATTAGATCATTGCAGAAGTTTGTAAACGTATATACTAGAAGGTCACGATCAAATCAGATCGTCTTTGGATAGGTAAAATATCAGGTTAACCATCATTAAATCAATAACACATTACAAACAAACTTCAACATTTTATCCTCACAAGTTTAATTCGCTTTGGAGTAGCTCATAAGATCTGAAGATGTGATTGCAGAACTGTCAAATATCACCGTTTGAATCCGGCTCCAAAATCTGATAAAACTTGAACTGTCTCAGATTTTTTTGAGTTATAGTACAGGATACGTGATCGCGATAAAATGCATTATGATGTTGCATTATTCTTATAAGATTATACGCAAAAATTCCATGTTTAAAAAAAAAGCTTTTGGTTGCAAAACTAAATATGACGTAATACGTTCAGTCGAAACATATGGCGTTCGATTTTTCAGTGTCACGTGCCTGTTGCTCAAAGGTTTCATATTTCTTAACAAAATTTTTATTCAAAAAATAGCTCAATCTATATATTTTTAAGAGTTTCTTATTTATTTATTTAAAAAGAATACATAGAAATATAAAAAATAATAAGAAACTATATTTCTAATTTTATTACATTTCATGTAATCTATATTTACGCTTTCTTAAATGTCGGCATTTTTGAACATTATTCGCAATATTACTGTAAAGTAACCCTATCCAGAAATATTAGGTTACTGCCTTTGACTTTAACCGATACGTTTAAGACGGCTGAGTTGAACGTTCTCGTAGATTTGTTAGGCATCTTTTTTAGTGTATCATCTTGAGTTTAGTCATTCTTTGACTTTCAATGAATGATGTAAAACGACTTTTACTGGTAAAGCACGAACGATTTCTAACTGAATCTGTCGTTGCTTATATGGATAGTGGAAATTTTGCGTTCACCGCGAGAAAATGTCTTCCATGTCGTAATCGTGAACGATGCATGTATTGATAGGATGCGTTTGACGTCAAATTATCGTTAATGCGATGATTTCGATTTGAGTCACAGGAATAATACTTCCTGTGTTAGTATTTTACAATTACAACGTGACTTTTACTTCCTGACTGTCAGAGCTTCGTCAGCGGATGTAATCAGATATGTCTTGACACGTGTACGTTTTTTGCACGTGGCATTGAAAATATCGTAACAAACCTTTCGAATTTAAAATCGATTGAACTTTAATATATTCAAGAACTAATTTACTATTCTAAGGGTTTTAAATTAAACATAGTAAAACAGGATGGAACCTAAAGTTTTAAAAATTTTATGGATAAAACGTTAATATATGTTATTAATTTTTTTTGTATCATTTTAAAGAGTCATCCCTAATTTGTGCTTTGTTTTATTTGAAAGCTTAGTAGATTCTTGACAGATATATACTTAAGTTAATGTAGTAGAATAATTTAATCAATTATGAACCATTAGTCCTGTTATAACTAAATATTCAATTCTGTAGAAAAAATTTTGAATAACGGTATGATAATAAATACGTATTTGTGTCCAATTTCATTAATTGATTTACAGGAAAAACGACGTTTAAAATGTGTTTCGTAGGTAACACAATTTTAAACATTGTCTTTAATATAAAGTTAGGAAGGTTCAAAGATCGAACATTAAAATGCGGATCTAGTTATATTATTATTGACAAGTAATGACAGGTTATAAAATGAAGATATTGTATTTCATGTAAGAATAAGAAGTCGATAATAAAACCATTTTAACAATCTTGTCTAAAAATATATTTAATGTTTGCATAAATTCATAGGGTCTTAAAACTAAAATAAGTGACTTTCGATGTCATAACGTTTGCTTTCGATAATTAAAAAAATTGTTTCTAATTCTGAAAGAAATCTTTGTGTTCTAAATTATAGCTCCGCGATTGAATTAAAATGAGATCAAACTGTACAACTGAACAAAGGTTCTGTTCATTGGATTTTAAATTGCCGGAGGGTGGCCATTTTTTCTGCAAGTCTTAGTCTCACGCAGATTAATATCTTTCGCATAGAGATCAAATTCAATCCCTTTTATTAGAATGAAACTCTTTCATCTAACTTTCTATGACTTCTTTACTTTTATTTCAATGTTCTTGAATGGAACTACCCAAGAAAAAATTGAGTATTGGCCCGATAAAGGCATACCAACATGTCTACAGAGGCCCTACATTGGCCCTATGTTGTTCAAAAATGGCCCTTTATAGGGCTGTAATGCCTAGCCTTTACAATGCCTACATAGGAAAACATTGATTGGCCCGGCATATTGCCACAATAGGCTAAATATAGCAATGCGATTTTGTCATGGCTCCATGTGGGCATGCCGATACAACTTATTAATTTTAATTTAATCCTAACTAAATATTAGTTTTAATTTATCCTTATATTATACATAAAAAATGTGTGTTTGATTTCACTCTAAATTTATTATTCAAAGCATATTCAAATTTTATTAGTAATTATGTATTTGTTAGAATTATATTTTTGTTTATTTATCATTCTAGATGTATATTAATATATAATGTACTCTAAAATCAAGCAAAATTACTTCACAATGTTACATATCATTTAACGTTTCGTGCTTACTTTTGCTTCGATAATTTTAAATTTTTTATGTTTACCTTTTTTTAATTTGTATTTTGCGTATAATATTTTCTTTTTTCGTGCCTTGTTCACGCGATATTGGTTGTTTAATTTCTTCTCCATTATAAATTGATAAATTTCATATCCTTTTATTATTTATTGTCAATTTTTAAACTTATTATCATTAACAATAACAATATAAATAAATGTCCAATTGTCGTCTCTAATGGCAGATCTGAATGTGAGGATATTCTATTCAACTTAAAAAAAAGTGGCGACGTCTATACTTTTGTTCGCGGTTGAGTTAAAACCATTGTCGATAAAGATGATGTTCGATGTCGCCGACGTAATTTAAAATTACGTAAATTTAAATGTACAATAAGTAAAATATTGTTTTTAATTTTTCACATATAATCATTTCGAACCTTATATTAATTAATTGACATTACAATAATAAAGAATTCATATATTGTAATTATATTTATAATTGTACTTTAATCGAAAATATAAAAAAAATATCTTAAGAAATGTAATTGATACACAACTTAAAATTACGAAATAAAAAATATTTTTATTATACAAATTAAGTATTTTATATAAAAAAAAATTTCTTTTTATGTAAGCCTACATAATGCCAATATTGGTATGCCTTTATAGGCATAATACATTAACGCCTTCGTAATGCCAACATTGGAATTACTTTAATGGGCCAATATATTTCTTTCGCGGTTGGCCTTCGTTGGGCCAATGTAATACCATCATTGGACCAACATAGGTATTTAAAAGGCGAGGCATTACAGTCATATATAGGACCACTATATCTTACCTACAGTGGTCCAACATTGG
>JABFPJ010004593.1:0-13502 GCA_022817425.1 Gryon sp. ZL-2020 | reverse complement strand
ATTTCAGAAAGTATGATCTGAATTAAATTCGTATAATTGTAATTATATGGGTCACAAATAAAAATCATACATATCTTCTTGAAGCTTAGGTAATAGGCTTTCAAACCATGCATAATTGGTTTTACAAATATTTTTTATATATAATAATTACAATATTACAATACGAAATTTTAACAATTTTTGGTACTTTTTCACACAAATATCACACTAACAGCAAACATTGAAAATTTCTGAAAAATATGCAATGTTGTAGACAATTTAATATACTTAAAAACGGTATATCATTTTTTAATTTTACACTTTATATTAACAATATTTTACTCATTTATAGTTGTCATAGTCATGAACTTTTTGACTTATCAACTATGAATTTTTGAATTCCACGGTGTATTATGATAACTATAAACGAGTCGAATATTGTTAATATAAGGTGTAAAATTAAAAAATTATATACTGTTTTTAAGTATATTAAATTCTTTACAATATAGCATATTTTTCATACATTTTCGATGTTTGCTGTTAGTGTGATATTTATTTGAAAAAGTACCAAAAACTGTTAAAATTTCGTATTCTAATATTGTAATTATTATATATAAAAAATATTTTTGTAAGACCAATTATATATAAGCTTATTACCTAACCTTCAAGAAGTTATGTATGATTTTTATTTGTGACCCATAGAACTGAAATTATAGGAATTTAATTCTGATCATATTTTGATAACTGCGTTCTCGAATTTTTTGGCGGTAGTGTATATATTATCAACCCATGAATCAACAAAATTATTTGCAAAATTATTTGGTGAATTGTTGACATAAAAGTTTAACGATTGATAGTAATTTGATATGAGCTATTATCCAGAATCGCTGTCAATCAATGTCTAATACTGATAAAAGCATCGTGATGTGTTGTACGATACTGTTCGAATATGAGATTAGTGTACAATGTAGATTAAAAATGGTCGATTTTTTAATATTTTCAGTTACTCTTTTAGAAACAATTATTGTCACCTATTTTGATTTTTTATATTTTTTTTCTTCTAATAATTTTATTTTAATTCATCTTGAAAACTAAAATAATGTCCTCTTACATTTAAAACATATTTTATACAATGAAAATACATTTTTACAGTCTATCTATGTGATTTTTACATTAATATGTATGTTTGGAGCATTTTTTTTATTACTGAAAAGTTCTGTCAATATAAGACAATTTTATGTTGATTATTGAAGGACTTTTCCAAAAATAAATCTATTCAACATCAGAAATCGTCAATACATATGGTATATCAAAAGTCTGTGAGACAGATAATACTGTGATCTGCTATTAGAGCTCGTAGTACAGAAACTTCAATTGTGAATAATAGTCTTTAGAGAACCTACCAGTATTCCAATTTAAAAGTTTTTACGTCGTTTTCATTATGCAAAATGTGTCGAGAATATTAAAAAAATGTGTCCAAAATGGTTTGAAGTATTACGAAAGGGAGATACTGAAAATTTGTCGGATTTATGTTTTACTTTGAATAAAATGTGATTGATCGTATTTGGAATTGAAATTGAAAGTTAAAAAGTGAGTGAAATAGGTGTTTAATTAACCGTTTGATATATATTTGCAAAAAAATATTTGTTTGTTTATCTTCATTATTTTCAACATTTAAACGATGTTTTTATTAAAAATTTGAAGTCTACTTACACTTAATGTTGTTTTACAAATTCTTAATATTTTTTTATATGAAACGGACTTAATGCTAATAACTCGTTTGATGTTGCAAATTAACATAGTTGTAGTGGTATACGGACAAAATATCACAAGATAATATATTAGGCGTACAAAATATCACAGCCGAAATATCATAAATAAAATTGAAACAGTATTCTAAATAAGTAATATATATTTTTATTCATTGTCTTTTTGGTTATACAATTTAGTGATACAATTTTATTTGGGGACCCAAATATAGGTCCATATATGATCAATATATTATTAAAATATATTTTGTTGGTTGGTAAAGTATGTTAAATTGGTATACCATTTATAAATCTCAGTACAACTCGACGTCAATGTAATATGGTATGGAAAAAATGCTTATGTTACACTATAGTTTATGAGTAATTAGGTGATGAAGAAAGATATATCATGTAAAGTTTTTTACTGTATCATGTACGAAATTTTTAAACTGAAATATAATAATTTTCTACATAGATACCTTGGATTCTTAAATGATATAATAATTTTTTTTAGAAATTACAATAATTTTTAATAGACCTTACACATGCTTTAACTTTAAAGTCATACCTTAAAGATAAAGAAAATGATTTAGTCGCATGTATGCTTAAAAACATACATGCTACTAACACATGGCTTTTGGGGTTTGCTTCACCGACAATTTTAAGTTTTAAACTTGTAGCTTTAAAATTACAGTTAAATACTGAAATCTTGAAATTAAAATTTATTAATTTAGCACATTTACTAGAATCATTAATTTCATCCTTGATTTTGTAGCATTTATACTAGAAAATCCGAATGCAAACAAGAATTGTATATGTACGGTGTGTAATTTGCGAAAAAGACAAAAATTATTGATTGTTAATAAAAAATTATGATACGTTGAACAATTACCGTCACACTGATTGGTAAACAAAGTAATGATAACAGAATCCAAGTATCACGCAAAGGTTTTTCTATAGGTCCACGTTCAAATGATTTTTTTATTTTGGTACACATAATTGCGGCCGCGAAGCAGTCGCAATTATGATACGTTGAAATGATGTAAATCGGTTTAACACTATATTTCATGACACGTTGCACGTTTACACATGCAAAGTATCATGAAAAATATGATATTTTGTCCTGTGATATTATGCCCATGTGATATTTTTGCCGTGTGATATTATGTTCATGAGATATTTTGTCTGTAATATTTTATGGTATAAACCAGATATATTCATTCAAAAAAAACTTCGATACGCTGAATAAGCATTAATTAATTTATGATTTTTAATGTTGTGAGTAGAAAGGATTGAAAAGAATAGCCATTCTTAGCCAACAATTTTTTTTATTTAAGTACATTTAAATTATTACTTATGGCGTTATAATGTAAATTATTTGAAATGTACCTGATAAATTATTGCTCGATGGAAACCACAAGAAGGTGGTGACTGTCTTCCATCAGGAACAGGTAGGAAAAATGTCTATACTAAAGTATAATTAACATGCCATCCTCCAAGGTTTTTTTCCTCTAACCCGTCACGCTCTAATTAGAAGTTCATGTGACTGTCACGTTAGAACATGATTTGGACACGAGCGTGAGAATTGCATATTCCTCAATATTTTTTTAAATATAATATTTTACTTCAATATTTGTTAAACTAAAATCTAAAACTAAGCTTGCTTCAATTATCAAATATCTAAATTTCAAAGAACGATATTGCCAATTAGCAAGGAAAATCAATTCAAGCAAGATCGAAATCAAAAGCTGTAAATGATTAGCGAGCACGTGTGCTCCGAAATAGTTAGTATTACTATTGCATCCGCAAAGTGAGCGCGAAAGTGGCAAAGAATGCCGTCAAGGCGGAATTGAAAGATTCATATTCATTCCACTAATTTGAAATAATTGAAAAGAACGATCTTCCGCATGCCACTCTTATGTTTAATAAATAAGCTGGGCAATGATATTGCCACGTTGTTGCTTCCTGCTTAAACGTTGCCTGAGCAGCAATGAAAGTACAGCGCGCAGCAGGAAGGAAGCCTCTGCAGGACGGTCTAAAATTAGCAGATCGATAAACGTAACGGTACCATGGTGCGAACGTAGTTCGAACTCTCTAATCACGTCCGAGCGTCAGCTCGCCTAGTTCTTTGTATGGAGAAATTGTCGTGTCATGTTTCGCTGACAATAAAATATTGGAAATGATTGATCGATCATCAATCACTTTAATTCAGTCCAATGACGTTCCTTTCCCACCTGAAGATCAGGCGCTGAACTTGCGATTAATCGTTGATTATTTTCTTTAAGTAAACACAGCAAACAGACGTATTCACTTTATCCAATTAAACGCTCAATTACGCAGTAAACGCTGGATTAAGTTTCTCGAATTTTATTTTATTTAATAACAAATTAAGTAATAATTTAATTAATTAGGTATTTATACATTCCCTTACGATAACAAAATTAAATGTATTGTTTTACAAAATATTTTAATTTATTGAATCAGTAAAATTCTTTTAATAATTTTGCAGATAAGTGATATTATTGTTTTTCATTTTTTTAAATTTTAAAAATGTATTTTCCAATTTTACTAAAATAAAGTTTAAATTAAAAATAAATTTTACTTTTGATTCATTTTTTGAATTCAGAAAGTTAATTATGTTTTATACGTCATTGCTTTTTAATTTTTCGATTTTGCTGTAGTTGGCCTTTACTTTTCAGTTTATCTGAATGTTTAAGTTTTATATCAGTTTATTTATATAAGTTGCCCATAAGCTTCCCATTAGCTTCCCATAAACATCCCATAAACATCCCATATGCATCCCATAAACATCCCATATGCATCTCATAAGTATCGCATAAAAATCCCATAAACATCGCATACACATCCCATAAGCACCTAATAAATATCCCATAAGCATCCTATAAGCATCTGAATACCATCCCATAAGCATCCGATAAATATCTCATCAGCTTGCCTTAAGCTTCCCATAAGCTTTCCATAAGCTCCCCGTAAGCTTCCCATAAGCTTCCCATAAGCATCCTATCAGCTTCCGATAAGTTTCCCATAAGCTTCTCATAAGCTTCCCATAAGCATCCCACAAGCATCCCATAAGCATCCCATAAGCATCCTATCAGCTTCCGATAAGCATCCCATAAGCATCCCATAAGCTTCCCAGATGTATTCCATTAGCATTCCATAAGCTTCGCATATGTTTTCGTTAAGCTTCCCACAAGCTTCCCATTATACTTTAGCAATGTTTTGGCTTAGTTTTGGCCTTTCTAGATGACAGTTTGTAATGAAGTGACCATAATTATGCCATTGCAGGCTCACAAACACACTTTGCTATCATATAATAACTATCAAATAATAAGGTATTAGTAGAAATAAACTGGAAAATAACCGATAGCCTTATTTGGCTACGTTTTGCTGTCATTAGCACGATTTATTAACTACTTGGCAATAACTATGCCATAAGAGGCTTATCGATAAGCTTTTATGGTGGTACAATCATTATTATGTTACAATTTGTTGTACACATAGGGCATTTTTTTCGAATAATTACTATAGTTTACAGCAACGAGGACACATCAAGCATATTTTTAGAACCTCAAAAGTATCTGTTACACTGTAAAAGCAGACGTTTTATAAAGGTTTAAACGTATTTTAATGTAAAACATAACACACAAAACAATGTTTTATTCTATATATGCGTTTCGATTTGTATGTGTTTTAAGAGCATGTGTTTTATATTAACACTTTATTTCTCAAACCGCTCGAAATCGTATACATGTGATCGGAGAAGGTGAACAGCTAATAAATTTGAATTTGTTTACTTGTGTGTGTGTCGCGATGCGTTCATTGGTTCTGCGGATTGTGCGCCAGTGCCGTATTTACTCGCAGTATAACCTATTCCTAACTTACAGTTAAGATTTGACAGACGTAAATAAAGAAAACCACGGAAGGAGATTATACTTTTTAAAAATGTTGCCAAAAATAAATGAAAGAAAACTACAGATAAGACGAAATCTGACAACATTTCATTTCAAAAAGGAAATGATATTAACCTGAGGCATGCGACAGGAGAGGGGATAACCTCATGAGAAATAAAGGGTTAAAACATAAAACCTAATTTACAAATGTTTTACCTTTTAAATGTTTAAAACACATGTTTTAAGCATTTAAAACACAAAACATTTGCTGGGGTAGGGGGGGGGGAGTGAAGAGAGTGACGTTAGTCCTTTGAGTATTGACGCAGTCAACAAAATAATCATTGATTTGATCAACGTCAGCGAAAAGATCATCATCAGTGATCCTGGATTTAACGACTCCAAGGGATGAACGTTCCTTCCACAGAATTCGAGTGTTATGATTATGAACGTCTATCAGCAATATACTTTGACTTAGCTTCAGTAATCAAAGTATTGACTAGTTTTTTTTGCCTTCTCAGGAGAAGAAGATAATATTCACGTTTAAATGTTCTTTAATAATAGCGCAGTTTGTTTCGATAAGCTATTTCAGATTGTATGTGTGGTGTCATCCATAACGCTGGTGGGTTTTTAAAATCAAGTATACGTAAAGGTGCACATATATCAATCGCCTTTAGTATGACGGAATTAGGTGATTCGACAGCACTATCAATAGTTGAATGAATAACAGGGTTTGTGGATTGAAAGTTCGTTATCAAGGTGGTAAATTTATCAATATTAATACTACTGAAGCTCTGATAATACTTGATGATAGGTGAGTGTATGTCGGGCATAAGATCAAATGACAAAAATATAATTTCATGACCAGACAAGAATGAATAGCCAGAATGGTGATAGTCAACAACTTTATTCTCAGAGTCAAACAAACATAAATCTAACAGAGTATGTGCGTGTAATGTATGGTGTGTAGGAACACATTGATTAGGCATAAATAAACAATGTGAATTGCAAAAGTTTTCCACAAAGCGTGAACCATAGTTTAGATTTAACATACTATAATTAAAATCACCAAGATAGTTTTTTAAATAGTTGTACCGCAGAATCGTTTGTATTTAGTTGCGTAGGTAATTGTTGTTCGTGATTGTTGGCAGTCATTTAAAAAAAGTTGCTTTCTTTAATTCTATAATGTTAAGTTAATCATATTTTTGTTTATAAGAATGAAGACGATATTTTGCAAAGTTGGTCAGTAGTGCAAAAAAATAATTTCAGAAGACCGAAATAGACGTGATGTTGATGCTTTGAGGCGAAAATTAATTGAAATTTGTCAAGCTGATTTTTTATTAAGAAGAACCATTGAAAATCATTTTATGCTAGAGCTAGGAAAAATAATCAAATGTTCAATGTTTCAAATATTCAATATTCGAACATTAGATAAACTTCGAATATAAGATTTGATTAATCGAATGTTTTCAATTAATCGATTTTTTTACATTTTCGAACATTCGAATATCCGATTTTTTCAAATGTTCAAATATTCAAATACTAGATTTCCGTACATTTTGAAATATACGATTATTAGATTTTTAAAATGTTCAAATATTCGTTTATTCGAATACTAAATTTTTTAATATTCCATTATTCGAATAGTCGGTTTTTATATTTTCGAATATTCGATTATTTGTATATTGGATTTTGCTAGGTAATGTAGTAAGAAGAATTAAAAGATATAAGAAATAAGTAAGGTAAGTAAATAATAGATAAAATAAAGTAATAATGAATTAATATATTTCACAAATGCTCCGCACATTGTTTCATCTTATAAACATATATGAATGCAAATGATAGATACATAATATCTACTATAGAATATTTCATATCTACTTAATAAATTCACGATTTTGATACAAAAAAACATTTATTGCAAAATTTTCAGAACTTAGGCTACTTTGCTTCGGGGTAACAATGTTTCCAGCCGTCCAAAATACTCTTTCTGAAACAACTTTTCTTGTGTTTTCCACCATTCATACGGATCGGAATTAAAACTTGCTTCTGGGAAGGCAATATATTTTTCAAGCTCTACATTCGACGAAATTTGGCCATATTCCTCTGAATTTGATTGACCATTGAAAAGAAAATCTAAAGCACTGAGTGATGAAGAATTAGAGTTGGTTTGCTCATTCACACTTATTGTAGACAGTTCTGTTTCTATACTCTGGCGTACATTTTTTTGCATTTTATGACTCTCAAACGTTAGATTTTTAAATCTTGGGTTCATGAAACTGGCCTTTTGCCAAACTGTCACGATGGCGACATCTCAATCTATACGAAATCGAATTTTTAATTGCTCTTTTAACATTTCTATGACCCTCCATATTGTTTCATCGCCTCCAAAATTATTGTCGCCTTTGAAATGTTTTTATACAATCGAATTAATGGCAGGTAAAACCATTGATAATGGAGCTCCGCTGAATACTGTTGTAGCGATTTCAAATGGCTTAAGAATTTCTTTTATGTATTCCAGGACACACCATTCGCTTTTAAGCATTTCAAAATTACGACTTCGTGTGAAGTAGTTACATTTCGATCGCTTAACACAGCTATGATAGCTGCACGGTTTTGTAATAATCTTTCAATCATATGCATATCAGCATTCCACCAAGTTCGCACTCTTTGCACTAATCTTAATTCTGGCAAAATTAATTGTTTTTGTTTTTCCTTTAAAGCATTATTTGCAATAACCGAACGGTGAAAATAAGCCACTATTTTACTGCATTTTTCAAGGATATCATTGATTAATTTGCGCTTTAAGATACTAATGACAACCAAATGCAACGTGTGCGCAGCACAGGTAACACCGGTTTCTAGCGTATTTATATACTTGATAGCTGCTGTGATACTTGCAGCATTGTCACAACATTATTTATCTACAAAAATAATTTATTATATTAAATTTTTCTTTTGATTTTACATATAGTTTTTGTTTGTCTTTTTAATAAGTTATTTGTTCATTTTATTCACTAATAATATTAATTGTGAAATTTGGAAAGGATAAAATGTGATAAAAAATTATTAACTTATAAGAATTTTTATTTTTATCATTTTCTTATAAATATGGTTGTATGAGAAAAAAAATTACATAGTCCGCAAGATGTTCTGATGTATGACGTTCACCCAAAAATCATCGGCAATATGAGCATTAATATTTAAATAGCCATCCAACGATCTAGACGTCCAGCAGTCTGTGTCTAGCGATACAAATACTGCTTTCGAAAATTGATTTTGTAATGCTGAACGAACTTCACACTCCATATTTTTTAATCGGTTAACTATCGTTTTGGAACAAGAGCATTTATAATTTGGTTCAACTTCTTTCATAAATGATATAAATCCCTCGCTGGAACTAAATGAGTAAGGCAATTTATTGACAGCAATCATTTTGACGAGTGATGTGGTAATTTCATCTTGACGTGTTTTCAAAAGTTGACCGTTTCAAATTAGATTTGTGACGTTTATCAGCAGGATCAGATCTTTGACTGCTTGTTGAAGGTCTAGTCTAAATATCAAAATTATCGCAATTCCTATGAAACAATTTATTGTTTCTTAATTTTTATCAATTTATAAAAGCAAATTAAAAAAAATGTAATTATCATTATTAAAACATTTATGTTTATTATAATTTGTATAACATACAATAATATATTATATAATCAAATTATTACTTATTTAATTTATTCGCATATATAAAATTGTGATTTTTTACGGTAATTATAAAAAGTTTATTATAGTATACTAACTGAGTTTCTGGCATAGTTTCTTGTGCATTTTGTAATTCTGGAGCCTTTGAATCTTGTGGTTCTTTCATGTTGTGTAAATTAATAAGATAAAATTTCATAGATGAGTTTGAGCTATTGTACGCTATGTACAATTGCAAATAGTACATTTTGCAGATACCTTATCAGTGCCTTTTTCAAAAAATTGCCACACCCAACTTTTCATATTTACATAATTAATAACTATAACATTTAAATAAAACATGCGTGTTCTTTATTTTACACTCCGACATAAAGCATCTTAAACCACATACTGGCGAATAAATTTGATTTCAGGAAAACATAATATTTGCAAACATAAAATGTCTTTTCTTTTGAGGTATAAATACAGAAAAGATATTGCTAATCACATTTCAAGTAATTCTAAAATTCAATTCCAAGTTAGTTTTAATAATTATAAGGTCGATTTTAAATTTAAACAAAAGTAAAAATTATTATTTTTTTAATAATAATTTTTATTTATGATATTGGTAATAAATGTCATATTCTTAATTAAGGATGATAATCTAAAATTATTTGAACGATTATTCGGAAATTTTTCGAATAATGGAAATCGAATTTCGAATAATCGAAAAAAATTTGACTGTTCTAATATTTAAAAAATTCGATTATTCGAATATTCTAAATATTCGATTATTCGAAGTATAACGAATATATTTTACTAATTTCGAATATTCGATTGTATGAATTGTATGATTTGTTCGAATAATCGAATCATATATCGAAGCTTCGTTTTATTCGAACATACGAAGTTTGGAATATTCTTAAAAGTCCTGGCTCTATTTTATGCAACAAACTGCTTCAAAATTTGGACCTTTTTATGGTATTTATTAATGTAAGAAATAAGATACTCATGATATTCTGTTTCGAAAAAACACATCAGACATTTTAATTTTATCTTATACTGCAAGTCATCATACCATGCACAAAACTATATAAAATAATGGAAAACTACTTAATTATAACATTTTCGACAGCATAACTGCCGTCTTGAAATAGATAGTGCTTGCTAATTATAAATCAATTTCTATTTTACCGAGGAGATAGACCCAATGATGAAAAGACGATGAAAGTCACCAAAAACTGTCGCTTCCATTGGAAACACGCTTTAACTCATAAATATCTTTGTAAAGTATATTTTTATGTATATATGCTAGTTATGTATATATGCTAAGACGTCTTTCAGTATTTTAAAGTAAAACGCAATTTTGTTTGAAATTAAAATATATTTTATAACTTTATAAAACAGTAAAACGTGTTTTAAAACTAGGGACAAATGTATTTTAAATTAAAATACTTGTATTTACAGTGTAGTTTATTAAAGTAATTTTCCCATAGTTGCAGGAATAAATTTAAGAATATGCTTGAGGTGTCCTCGTTGCTGTAAACTAAAGTAATTATTCAAAAAAATTTCCTTGTGTGTATAATGATACCTTTTAAAGCAAAAGATTGATCACGTTCGATAACAGTAAACGCATTCAAACATTGATACGAGCTACGGCTAGAGAAAAATAAGAAGTAGAAGAAGAAGAAAATGACGTTTGCCAGAAAAACGTCGATTTTTGAGACTCAATAACTCAACGAATAATGAACCAAAATAAGAAATTTTGTTTTATTCAAATCTACTCGATGGAGGCTATACTATGATACAAAATAAACAACAAACTTTTAATTATTTATTACTGTTTTTTAATGTCACAAATCGGGACCTGTTTGTTTCTGAAAAGAGACACAGTAGTCCTGGCGGCACAAAAAATAAGTTTTTTTGTACTTGGCCAGAGACACTACCGTGTCTCTTGATAAGTTTCTATATTTTAATTAAAAAACTTTTCTGACATTATTTCAGTGCAAGGTATTTGAGTAAGATATATTTTCATAAGAATAATATCTTCATGACGTTGATAAGACTTGATTATGTCTTATGTAAAGACACTTCAGTGTCTTCACATAAAACATAATTAAGTCTTATCAATAATGTTTTCACATAATGTCTTAAACTTGTGGTTTAAGACACTGAAATGTCTAAATTAAGTCACTTTTACCAATGTTGTGTCTTAAAGGATTCCCTATCATTTCATCACGGTGTTTTCATCACGGTTCATTTCATCACGAATTTTTCATCACGGTTCAATCATCACAAAATTTTCATCATTAATTAATAAATAAACGTGGCAATATAATATTTTATTACATATACAAGGTTCAGTTCGTACCTCAACGTGTCATAATAATGGAATCAAGAATAAAGAAATCATTTCAATGTGGACCTCGGCAAATACACCGACCTTTGCACGATAATTGGTGACTCTAATTCGAATTTCAGTAGTCCAATTTAATGTTATTATATTATATATTATTATATTATATGTACCAATTTATTATATACATGTATATATTATATAATTACACATATACATTCCTCAATTACAAATACCATTACTCATACCACCCATCGAAATTAATTTATTACATGATAATTTTTATATGATATTTTTCTTTTTCGTGATGAATTTTTTTGTGTGATGAAATGATTCGTGATGAATTGAATGCATATCATAATATATTCTATAAGCTATAATAATTTGTGTACAAGTTATTACGAACAGATAACTATTGAAATATTGAGCAAGATTTGGCCATTTTTATTATTTATGATAACAAATAAATCGTTTTTTTATTATATTTTTCATTATTAATAAATTAAAATAACATAAAATACAATTTTTCAGTTCGTATTGTATTGCTTTTTTTCGTGGTGACTTTTTTTTCGTGATGATTTAACCGTGATGAAATGAACCGCGATGAAAGTAACGTGATGAATAGTAACCTATTTCTTCCATGTGTGGGAAAAGCATTCACTTGTGGGAAAAGTAGTTGCTTTTCCCACTCGTGAATACTTTTCCCACTCATGACGAAAAGAGGTTAACTTTTCCCACTGAAAACACGTTGAGAAAACAGGCCACTTTTCATGCCCTTGTTGGAAAAAGTATCGTGCATGACTTGTGAAAAAAGTTGGCGACACGCGAGCGTGTGTGACATCACTCGCTTCGCTCGTGACGTCATTTCACACGCTCGTGGAATCGCCAACTTTTCCCACTAGTTGTACAATATACTATACAGTTCTGATACACATATAATGCATTTATGTACCTCCTTAGGCCAAATTGAGGCCACCTTTTTAGAAATAGCAGATAATAAGGCCAAAAAATGGCCGAATCATGGCCGTGAATGAATGATCAGTATTTTGCTTGTATTAAGACTGATATATCATGATAATATGTAACATAATTACAGTTCTGATACACAAATAATGCATTAATGTACCTCCTTAGGCCTAATTGAGGCCACCTTTTTGAACATAGCAGATAATAAGGCCAAAAAATGGCCAAATCATGGCCGTGAATGAATGATCAGTATTTTGCTTGTATATCATTGTTATATAATAATGCGTTACATAATTCCGGCTTTGATTCAAATATACCACATTTGTATACATCTTCAGGACCAGATAAGGTCAACTTTTTATAAATAATAGACAATAAAGCCAACAAATGGCCAAATTATAATTATCATTAATGATTCATCTTCTGACTTATAATATTATACAAATTGTTATTACATAATAATAATTTCAACACCATAACATTTTATCTATAATCCTGTTATGGTATAGTTATTGCCAAGTAGCTATCAGTAGCAGCTAATGAGGACAAAACATGGCCAAAAAGTTATTAAAGTAAATTATGGGAACCTTATTGAGAGCATCGGAAGCATATGGGAAACTTATGGGAAGCATATGGGAAGCTTATGGAAAGATCATGGGAAGCATATGGGAAGCTTATGGAAAGCTCATGGGAAGCTTATGAAAAGCTCATGGGAAACTCATGGGAAACTCATGGGAAACTCATGGGAAGCTTATGGGAAGCTTATGGGAAACTAATGGGAAACTTATGGGAAGCTTATGGGAAGCTTATGGGAAGCTTATGGGAAGCGTATGGGAAGCTTATGGGAAGCTTATGGGAAGCTTATGGGAAGCT
>JABFPJ010004592.1:0-13506 GCA_022817425.1 Gryon sp. ZL-2020 | reverse complement strand
TTTAAATACTAACCGGTATAATTTTTGATTTCAAGATCCTGTGGGATTGGAGTGATTCGTCGATTGACTTGGATGTGATAAGCGTGTTCGACGATGGAAATGGGATCGAGCAGTGCCTTGGCACACTCGAGATTGCCGAGCTGGCAGGCCAAATGTAAGGGCGTGTTGCCGTCGTTGGATCGGCTGGTGAGATTCGCGCCGGACAGGACGAGGAGTCGCACGATTCCCGACTGCTTCGCCAGCACCGACAGATGAAGGGGCGTGTGACCATCCTTATTCACACAACTCAACACCGTGGGATCTGGCGCGTTCAACACTAATCTCAACATCAGTGTGTGGTACGAATAGATGATGGCGTTATGTAATAATCTGCAAATTCAAAACAAACATTTACATTAATCAACTGAACAAAGTTTCTTTTTATTTTAATACAATTTTTCTTGTGTTATTTTTTAATGTTATTTTTTGTTGGAAGTTTTTCAATTTCAAATTTGATCGTTTTTAATCAAATATAATTTCGGGTTTTTCACTGGGAAAGACCCAGAAAATTTGAGTTATTGAACTCTATTTCTTTAAACTGGTAGACATATGTCGCTTCATAAAAGGTTCGAAAGCTTGTTTACTTTTGCAGGTAGGAAAAAATGTTCCCGCCAGCATGTGTGTGAGAAGCAATAAAAGTACTATCTTATTCAAATGCAAGACAAAGCTGATAAATCTTGGAAAATCCAAGGACCAGGGAAAAAATTGTTATTTGAAAAAACCCATGAAATAAAAAAAATGTAAAAAAAATTATCAATATAAAAACAAAGTTTATAGTAATTTTTAATATTCAAATTGTAAATTGTACAAAGAGAATAGAAAGAAATATTACAAATTTAAGTGTGTAATTAATTGAAGGTTGTGTTTGATTAAGTCATTGAAAAGTTTATCATGAAGAAAATAATTTTTTGTTGTTAAATATTAAGTAAGGAAGTGAAGGCAAAAAGATGGAAAAACCCACAAGAAAAATGTTTCCGGCTAATCTTGAGATGTTACTTTGACAATAAAAAATGTTAATTCATAAAAAAAAGTTTACTAACTAAAAATGTTATTATTTTAAAGAAGGAAGTTACTTTATTCATTGACTTTCTTTAGTTACTTTAACCAACTGCTTTATTGAGTTACTTTATTAAGTTACTTTATTTAACAAATGAATGAAAAAAAATGATAAAAATACTTACGTATCACCGTCTTCGTCCTTCATTAAATACTCCTTCAGGTTGACAAAATTTTTATCACTAAACACATGCTGTGAATTGAGCTGATTGACTGCATTGTTGAGATCGCCAATCTGTGACGTATCCATGCCATTATCGTTGCCCTCCTTACCCCCGGCATCGAGCTCGATGCGACTGAGGTTGTCGACTAAGTCGAGACCACTGTCGGTAATCACTTCACTAGCACAAGTTTTCATCATGTCGGTTCTCATGGTTGTTTCCTGTTGACGATTTCGAATTTGCACCAAACAGTCAGCGCTGTTGAAGTTAGTCGAATTGGAGAGGAACGCTTCGTTGGAGAGAAAACCAGAGTCAAAGCCACCGGAGTCTGCAACGACCTTTTGCTTGTTCGATTCTTGGACAGACTTCGTGGATTTCGTGTTGTCTTGCTCGTGCCACATCTTCAACTTGACCTTGCTCAACGTTTGTGGCTCCTTAAATGTGCTGCAGCTTCTATTGTTTGCCAGGAATCCCCACCACCTTGGCTTGGCTGGTCCTTTTCAGGTCCAGGTCACAAAAATGAACAATTGGTCCCGACCAACAAACGTATTAAGTCCCAGTTGTGGCTTTTGTCTGCCTCGCTTTTGTTTGCTTTGCTGGTCCCAAGTCTTTGGGGACTTTTGTCGTGGGAATTTGTAATTGCAACACGCAAAAACTTCGGGGATGTCCCACGTGATGGAATTACACTTTTCAAAAGATTGCAGGTCAAATCGCACGATATGTGCAATACTACCAGCAACTATCTCTTTTGATTCGATTTGATTCGATAATCATGGGAGAATCAACTCAACAGAACACACAAACACTATTGGTTGCCGATTTGTGACACCTGCAGACTTTCGATTATGAGATTTCACCGCGTGATATGTCGGCGAACGTATGAAATCCGCCGTCGTATGCCTATCAAAATAGACCTCAGACTCAGCAGCCATCTCTTTTGGCCTTTCGGGTGGGAGGGAATACAGTGGGGAGAGATACTCATACATACGTACATGTAGTAAGGAATACGTGTATAGATGGTAACATCTACGTAGGGTTTATGCTCGATCGGACAATCCGTTGTAATTATTTAATCTCGGCATAATTTGCTACGCTTATTTATGGATTTTTGGTACCGTAATTAAACGACCAGCAAAAACCACATGCCTGGTTCCGACTCAAGTCGGACTGATAAATATGTTAATCCGGTTATGGAATTCAATTTTTGAATATTTTATACCAAGATTTAATTTTAATGGATTTTAAATTTATTTTATTTCACTTTAGGTTGTAAATTAACTTAATTGTTAAGTTATTGTAATACTTTGTTAATTACATTTTATTTATAATTTTTAAAAGTTATAATATATATTTTTTAAATTTTGTTACAATAACAAGGATGATGTATATTATATGCAATTTAAAATATAAATAACCCATATAGAATATGACATGGAAAATTTATAAACAAATTCTACTTAGATTAATTAAATACTTTTATAACAGTCAATTAAACGTGCAATTTTAAAATAACAATAAAAATAATAGTAATTGCAAATTTGTATAATGCTGTGGGTATACGTGATACTTTGAAGTACATAAATTTAAATTGAAATAGATAAATCTCATACTATTTTAAATTAAATTAATTAAATTCGATGACTAATATTATTCAATTAATTAAAATAGACGTTCATTCGAATCAGCGTTATGACTCTTTTCAATAATAGAGAAAAAAAAAACAATTTATGATCAAATTGTGAAATTGATTTGCTTCAAATATTTTAGAAACTATTTTGTCCAATTAACATTTAATTTTAATACAGTTCTGTTATCTTTGCCTAAAAATAGCAAAAAACAGTTAAAATTAAATAAATAATTTTATGTTTATAAAATTGATATTTAATTTTTCAAGAAAACTAGAATAATTTAATTATCATTTAAAAGTTGGATTTCCCAGATCAAATATATATTTAACACTTAATACAGTAACAATAGAACGTTTATTGATAACAATTAAATTTATACGTAAATATTAGATTTCACATGTACATTTAATATGTAATTTGGGATGTTTTTATTTAATGTAGATAATGTCATATGAAAAGATAACACATTAGTCAATCTGGAAAATACTTCAATGATGTGTTACACAAATTATATTAATGATAAAAATAAAAAGCAAAGTTACGTTAAGTTACGATATACAAATCAATATAAAAAGTTATCCTATTCAGATAAGAATCTTTTAAAAGATATTATTTAATTGACATTTCATTATCTATTGTCTAAAAAACCAACATTTCAATTGAAAATCTAGACAAATTCAATTTCACAATTAATGCAACACACGTATTTTCCTCATTTAAAACAATTCTGCTTTTTTATTCCATTTAACTATGCTTTATCAAATATTTAATACTGATTCAATTTATTTTTCATATACAATTATTTTTTTATTTTTTATAATAAAGAGAACATTTTTTTTAAATATTACATTGCAATCACGTAAAACATGAAGTAAAATAATAGTTTCATTCAAAAACTGAGTCATAAATCACGACAGTAAATTGTCTGCTGATGCAAGAGAACCACAAAAACAATTTGTGGAACGAAACGTGCTGGTACCATGTGTGTGTAAGGACCAGTACATCCTTCACACATGCGGTATTGTCCCCGAAAAAGCTCGTGCTCAAAATTTTTCTCCCCATGTAGCTGACACATGCTCCGTCTTGGTACCAGTTGGCCCTAATCTCGCTCATTAGACTACAAATGTCCCAGAAAAAGTGTTTCTTCAAAAGTAAATACCCATCTCTAAAAGGACTAGTTTTCCTCTCAAAGAACAATAATATCTATCTATTACAGTCTGAAGTATTTGCCATTGTTCTTTCCTTGAAAAGTACTTGAAAATTAACAAAGGGAACGTGTCACAAATGCTGGTACCAACATGTGGAAGCAATTTGGGTCTCCCAGGTAGCAAACACATTTCCCAACTATGCTTCAATCGTAAGGAAATTGTGTTTTTTTCTTTCGTTCAATTTCTTCATCAGACTGTAATTATAAAGAATATTAACGTATTAAAATAATTAAAATAATTGTGAGTATCAAAGCAGTGAATAAAAGTCTATATGACGATACGTGATTCATAAAACGTATGCATTTGATTATTTTCTTACTGGGAATTCCCTTTGTAAAAACCCAAGTTGAAAGAATATTTTTGTACCCTAAATTGTCAGTTTAGGATGTTCACACTTCTTGCCTTTGTGTACATAAAGAACGAATGAGGATTTTCCCTGCAGTTCCCTGCATTTACATGTGACTCATCCACGAGAACTTACTCGAAATACAAATTTGGCTCTTGATCGAGTTTTGTAATATAATTTTATTCGGCCATTTTTTATCGAAAAGATATGATGCAAGAAGTGAATTCAATACTGATTGTAATGAAATGGAAAATTACAATTAGAGAAAATGATAACATTGATTTTACTTGAGTATTTTCAGTTTTCATTTAACATAATATTTTTTTAAGATTAAAATACCAGCCATAAGTGCAAGTAAAAAACCAATGTTTTTTTTCTCTTTACTAGTCTTTTTTTTATCTTAAGTAAATCCATGACATTTGTGAATTGTGTGTCAAATATGACACATGCGTTTTTTTTCCTTTAAAGATGTTTGATAAATTTATATCAACATCAAATTTTTGCCGCAAAGTTTATGCTTTTACTTTGACAAATACCAACTAAAAGCATAATTTTTGACTAAAAATTTAAAAACATTTTTCCTCAATCATCTGATAAAATGAATGTAAAACAATTATCTCGAATATATTAATTAAGTAATTAAGTTATTAAAGAAATTAATTTAAAACAGAAAATTAAATTATCAAAAATTAAATAATGATTAATATTATTACAAAGAATTAAATACAAAATGTGTTAATACAAAAAATATTTAATATATGATTTAGCATATTTTATAAATACTAAGAATTAATATGTTCAAGAATCCCCTGCCTAATTAATGCTTCGCACTCGTCTCGCGGCAATAAGTGATGAGTATTCTTTTTAAAGTTGATTACTTGGCCATTTTCGAATTCATATCGTCCGTAGTCAACTAAACATCGCACCTACAACAAAGTTTAAAAAATCAAAATGAATAAATTACTTAAATGTTCTTTTGCTTTCTTAATTAATTGCTCTTAATTGCATCTACTTAATTAATTTTAAAATATTTAACAAAATTTACATTTTTTATGTAATAACAAAATTTACATATTTACCTCGATATACAATGATTTCGGTGGCATTACATCCTTCGTAATATTAAAGCCATTCTCCCCAGTTGACTTCATAAACCCAGCCAAAGCCTTATTATAAGACTGCAGCCATTTGACTTCCGGTGGCAAAAGATTGGCCGAAATTTCGTTTGGCAAAATTGGTCCAATTTGCCATCGAATATCACGTAATCGGTTCATTCGATGATAAAGATACGCCAAAACACAGCGCTTATTTCGTTCAATAGCATTGTGTCGAAAAGTCACTACATCATGATTAAACGATGCTCCAGTTCTTTGGGCTTGTTCTCTGTAAAAATGAACAACGATTTAAAGTAAAAGTAAAGTGTTATTTTACATTAAAAATTGTCTGATTAAAAATGCAAAGCTTCTTTCCCATTTTAAAGACCGATAAAAGATAAGCTGATTTTTCGTCCTTCATTAAACTTGTGTCAAAATGTCCTGGTCCTACCAGCAAAAGATAAACAAATACATTTTATAGTATCAGTGTTAAAACAATAGCCGAACAAAGATAATAAATATGTTAAAAGGTCTGCTTGGCACGTTTGTGAGCTGTACGTGAACGGGAAATCCCCCGCATATGGTAGCCTCGTTGCAAGAACTAGCCAAAGGCCCTGTACTTATGTTGAAGTGGTTTAGGCCGTTCTAATCGCATAATGCAAACAACGTCATTGTAAACTAGTGTGAAGTGCAATTTGTTTTCACTAGTACGTGCTTTGTGCCGAGACAAATAAAATTTTACAATCTTTTCGTTGTAAATTATTGCAACACAATGCCTGCTGGTACAAAATTAGAGACCAGCTCAAGTAGGGACAGATTATTCCACAAGTTCCCCCTTCGTCCCTCCTCTTCGTCTTCTTCTTTTTTTACCTTTCTACCAGCAGCTTTTCTCGCCTCGGGGATTTTACCACGAGGTGTGAAAACAATTAAAGGGATTCCCTCAAGTCTGGTTCTTCGCTCTCATAACAAGAAAAAGTCCTTAACTATTCGTGTAATCGTTATTTTACATTTAAATATTTAAACAATTATTATATATTATTATAAACATTAATTAAGTAATAACAGACTTGTATACTTACATATCTTCTCTATTCAGTGTGTACAAAGTATTTATTTCTGTAAAAACTTGCTGAACTACAAATTCCTGTAAAACAATATTTTGTTATTAATAATAATGAAATTGTTATAATGTTCAAAATTGGATGAATAAAGTTTAATTTTTGAAATTATACATAAAAAAGAAGAGAACAAGAAAGTTGTTCAAAGTTGTTCAAAAAAACAAAATAAGAAAAAAATGCTCAGGTATAAAACATATGGGATACCAGGCAAATTGTTTGTTAGGTCAGGCTAAGATAAAAAATTTCGCACACACGGGATTTTCCCATTCTCGAATATTTTTATAGTCATAGTTTAGGAATATTAAATAAGCTGGTATTATTATTTTTTTTTTTACTTTTTAGTGTATTTTGTAACAAGAATATTTATTTTATTATTGAAATTTTACTTTCAAGTTTTTTCTTTTTCTCTATTAATATAATATTAAATATAAAATATTTAATAATATTTAATAATTTTTAATATAAAATTAATAAAATTTTTTTTAATATAATATTAATAAAATTTAATATTTAATAATTAATTATATAAAATAAATTATATTAAAAATATAGTCTTCTAATTGTTTATAAATAATTAAATTATAATTATAAGCATGTAAAGGAATTTAAGGTTAATTTATAATATTAGCAATTTTATATAAAACTCACATTAAAAGGTTTTATGTCCGTCGACATTTGCAGCTCATTAATTAATTTGAATGCCTCTTTTCCAAACATCTTGACATAATCGTCACATTAAATATTTATTAGCAGAAAGATGGAATTTTTAATAACATAAACAAAACATCCAAAACGAATGTAAACAAATCTCATATATACATTCCTAAAAGCAAAACATCATTCGCGTTATTAATATATTGTTCCTTCTCTTTCTAAATACTCAAACTTGTGAAAGATATAAAAAATGCATAAACCCTAAAAATGCAGTTCAAATAATCAACATTTGGCGCCATCTGCGCAATAATGGAAAAATCTAACCTCAAACCAAGAAGTTCAGATTTCAGAAGTTCATTTTATTGAGGTTATGTATGTAAATATCAATTGATTTCGAATGGATTAAAAAAGTGTAATTTGCATACAAATAATTTACAAAATAATTATTGTCAACAATGGCAATGATGATACGAAACTTGTGCAAAAATTTAGGACAGTTGTCATTGACACAAGTGCGTAATTGCAGTGTCACAGCACTCGAGCAAAAAGCACCTAGTGGACCGATTATATCCACCGCGGATTATATCAATTATGAAAACTCATTTGTTAAACCTCGAGAAGCATGGATTGAAAATTTGGATACTATCGAAGAAAAGAAACTGGGTTTGATTTCAATGCATCCAACTGTTTTTGGAGAAACACCACGTACTGATATCATTTATTTAAATGTCAGATGGCAGAGACTTTATAAACATGTTGTAAGTGTTTATTTTAAGCGAATTTGGCAATATTAATAATATTTAAGAATTATATTTAATTTTCGACTATAAATATATTTTGTTTTAGTCTTATAAACATTCAAAAGTCAAATCAGAATTGGGTCGTGGGAATAGAAAACCCTGGCCCCAAAAAGGAACGGGTCGAGCTCGACATGGAAGTACGAATTCGCCCTTATTTTTGCACGGAGGGCGAGCTCACGGACCCAGATCCCACAAAACGTTTTTCTACATGTTACCGTACTATGCACGGATACACGGATTAACGTCCACACTTTCAGTTAAACTGGCACAGGACGATTTACATATTGTGCCGAATCTTAATTTACCCACAGACGATCCAGCTTACGTAGAAGAGCTTGTTGAGACTCGAAATTGGGGTCCTTCGGTTTTGTTTGTCGATAAGGATGATATTTTTCCAAAGAATATTTCTTTGGCACTTAATGAAATCAAACATTTCAACATGATGCCGGTTTATGGTAATTTAATTTCAGATTTATTTCATCTTTTTAAAAGTTTTTATTTAAAGGGATTATCATTTTTTATTAATAATGAAATTTGTCTTTTTCAGGATTGAATGTTCATAGTATGTTGAAACATAATACTTTAGTACTGACGGAAGCTGCAGTTCGTGAAATAGAACAAAAAATATTGTATTGTTTGAACAAAGTTAACGTTCGAAAAGACATAGAGAAATACAAACCCAATCAATTAGGATCTTAGATTAACTTAAGTATATATTATGTACAGAATCATTATACTTTTTAATAAATCTTTAACATATTATAATTGAAATTTGTTCTATTCTGCTTCATAGGGTCCATTAATAATGACAGTTAATTTATTAAACTTATTTTATTTGATAATTTCATTAAATCAATACATTTCATTATTATTATTAAGACTTTATACATCGTGAATCACAATTTCATTTTCACTTAGAAGACTTTCAGAATAAAACTATGTACATTTTATGTATAAATCCTACACTTAATCTAATTAACATCAATCATAAATGATGTTTCCGTAAGGTTGCTGAACTTGCAGACTTTCGTAATATTGGCTGAAAAATATAATCAATAGTTTCTAATTAATAACCATTGCTTACATTATATATCTCAATATTCTTTGATAGTTATCAATAAAAAATACCTTTGGAACCGGATCCGATCCAAGCATTTTTTCTCGAATTTCCCATCGAACTTTTGCGTGACGTTCTTCGCCCGGTAAAGACAATTTGTTCCACTCTTGTTGATATTTTTGATACAACGCCACTGGATCGGACTTTTTATTCACTAAATGTTGCGATTCCTGTTGCAATTTCCAAGGTCTAATAACTAAAAAACATAAGTCGATATTTTAAAAGACAGTAATTAAAACCAATTGTGAAAAAAATAATCAACTTGAAGATTTAAATTAAATAAAAATTACATGATTTTGATCTCGAAGAACTTCTCTGAGTTCTTTGTGTCCTCGTTGAATCAGTTGCACTTCTCGTTTGACTTCGAGAAGTTCTCTGTGTGGAAGCTGGTGGATTTTCCTTATTAGTCTTTTCATTATTCAACTCTTTTTGACTTAATTGTCTCTTTTGTTTAATTTCCGTCTGATTATTTTGACCAACACTAAGTTTCGATAATTCCTCTAAAACATTGCGACTTTTGGCATTAGTTTTAGCCGACGAAACCGGCGTTTTTCTTTTCACTTCATAATAGCAATTACTCGAACATTCAGTACTTTCTTCTTCGCTGCTGGAATATTGGCTGCATTTATTTTCCTTGTTTTTCGATGAATACTGAAAGTGAATTTGAATTGAAGAAGTTTCTCTGGATGTTGTTGTAGTTGTTGTTGTTGTTGTTGATTCAGAAGACATTAATTCGGAAGCATGTGAATGAGTTCTACAGTGTTGGAGCACTTTGTCCAATGACTGATATTGTTTGTTTCTTAACTTTTCCTTCGTTCGGTCTTTCCATTCCTTTTGCTCTTTTTGTTTAATTTTTCGGTACAATTTCAAATCTGTAAAATAGTATATAATTAATTTTCATCTGAAGTGAGGTTATTTATTTTGCATACATTTTTCTTTCTTTCTTGTATAATGAAGTACTTTTTTATCAAATTACTTAACAGAGTTTCATGTCCAATAATTAAATTGTATATAAATAAATAAAACATACCTTTCATAAACAATTTCAATTGCGGCGCCGTAATACCAACAAATCCAAGAGAATTTAAAAACGCCAAAACATCTTTCGGGTCATCTTGAATTCGTGACATTTTTTTAATTATGTCAAAGTAACACAAACAAATAACGATTATTTAAGGTTTTTCCTCCATTAAAATTAAGATATTTTTCACTGCTTATAAACCGTTGAAATGAAAAGTAAACAAGGTGATTTTTGTAGATGAATGAAATTGAATTATTTCATCATATTTCATTTTTCTGTTATGATAAAATAATCATGTTGCGCCATCTACGATGTTACCAGATGTTACTGTCTTATTTATCTCTAGAAAGTATAGAACTTTTCATTTTATTTTCACTGTATGATAGATTTAAATCACTTTTCAATTTATTTATTATGTTTAATAATAACATATAATAATAATAATAATAAAAGTATATATTAAACAACTTTTAATATTGGAAAATAATGTTTAAACATTAAACTAATATAAGTAATGGTAAATATACATTCTATTATTTCTTATGAAGTAAAAACTAAATTAATTAATCGCCTTAATTAATTGAATAACAAAAGCCAGGATATTTTTAAGGATAGCATTTATTGTAAATAACTATATATAGTCGTAACATTATAGCCAAATAAAACTAAAGCAAATATTACTCACTATTCTTCAGAGGGTAGTTACAAAAAGTACGAATGTATGATAGATGTTTAAATTAAAATAGAATATATTCACATTAAAGGGAGCGCGTGACAGTAATAACTGCGATTAAACGCGATTCTTATTCTTTTTTTCTTTTCCTATTTTTGTCCTCATGCATTTAACGATTTTGTCAGGTCCGTAGTTTTTTGTTTATTACACGTAACATTACACATATTTACGATTCGAAGACGCTACTTTTAGTTGCATTGTTCTTTTTTTGTATTAATCTTTAACTTGGCTTTTATCAACGTGATCCTTTTTTATCCATCATCTTTCGTGCAAAACAAAAAAAAAAAAAAATTAAAAAAAGGAAATCCCTCTTCTTAGTTTTATAATCTATTACATGTGAAACTCTCGTTAATATACATGCACCGCCCAAACTTCTCATCCCTTGATTCACCTTTCGGAGATAAATTAAGAAACGAACAACTTACATACAAGACATACGCTTCAACATAAAGTTACTTTAATTACATGATCATATTTACTTTTACTTTTTTCCCATTAATTCATCATTAGTAAATCGTCGTTTTGATTCCGATTACAAATCACATGATACGAGTCATATTAACGCATACGGACTGACAGAGAAAGTGGAAAAGAGAATATTAAGTGTTTCTGTGTGTTTGTGTGTGGATATTAGTGTATATGATAGAAATAGAGAGAGAAAGAGAGAGAGAAAGTGCGGCGAAAGAAGGAGGACGAAGAGCGCGTTACGATTCCCTCGTTCTCTTGTCTTCTTTCTTTCAATTTCATTTTTTTTTGTTTTTTTTTTTTTTTTGAATTACGTTTTTTTAACTTTCCTTTTTTTGTTTGACTTGCAGTATTTATTAATATACTTTTATTACTATTTGTATGTTCATCAAATTTTGCTCTTTTTTTGTTTTTTTTTCTTTTTTTTTCTTCTATTTTAAAATTTCATTTTTTAAATGTATTTTACACTTTGCCGTTTGACTGTGACTTTTCTTTTGGTGATTAGGAAGACGCACTGCATCAATCGAGAGTACAATTTTCCATTTCGCTCTTCCTTTTTTGAGTCTTTCGCGCGGCGAGTCGTCATCAAAGGTGGGCGGGGTTTTTTGCTTTGAATTTCTGCTGTCTCCTTTTTTTTTAAATCTTTTTCTCTTTTTCGTCTTTTTTTTTCTTTTTATATTTAATTATGTTAAATTCATTTATCCTGGTTGGCGGAGTTTTCATTCATTTATGTTATTATTTGACCAGGTTTTCAGTTAGTTTTTAAATTCGCGTGTGAATTTTGAATTATTGTTTCTTAATTTTTTAGGTCACCGAAGGTTGAACGATTAGATGCTTATTCGGTGAACTTCTCCTCTCGCGGCTTGCCACTGCCAAAGATCGAACTCGACCTCTTTTCAGCCAATGCGTTAACCGGATGCGGAACCGATCGCGGCTGTAATGACAATCGTTTCCTTTCGGATGTGTCTGAAATATATATGTAACATTTCCATTATTATTTCTACATACAAGAGAAATATGTTTTTCAGTTAAATACATAAAATAATATTTATATAATATATAATAAATAAAATAAATACATAAAATAAAAATACATAAAACATTGTTTTAAAATAATTTAAATAATTTGTGTTTAATTTTTTGGATACAAAATCGAACCTGGAGGAGGCGGTGGTGGTTCATTGATATAAGGATCCGGTTTTCGGTCGGAACCAGAGCCATGACGAGTCCGGGTCCCACCTGCGCCTCCGCCATATCGCGGCGGACCGCCGTGGCTGTATTCCTGACTGCCGCCATCGCGTTGTCCACCGGGCATTTCTTCAAAGTGACCATAATTGCCTCGATTTCCTCGTAAATTGGAGAACGAGCCCCACGCTCCTTGTCGTCCTCCACTTCCGCCAACGTGAGGTCCTCCTGGTCCTCCTGGACCTCCTGGACCTCCACCTGATCTATCGTTACGTCCTCCTAAAATAAAAACAAAACAATGCATTCATTTAGTTACATCCTTATCAAGGTTGGATAAGTAACTTTTCTAAGTTAACTACAAATTTCAAGTTACTAATATCAAAAATGTGACTAAATTAAGCTTCAAGTTTGTAACTTCTTCCAAGTTATATTTTTTAATGTCAATTTCTTTCCCAAATAAAAATTCTTGTGTGTTAACGTTTCGAAATAATTTTATTTCCTCATCAGAACTAAAATATATAAAAAATTATACAAATAAATTATATGTTCATTGTCATAAAATTTGTGAAATCATAATAATTTGCATTAATTTGTAACAATTTAACAAAAATAATAAGTAATAATAGATCATAATGTATTTTTTAATTTGATTTGTAGGTTATAATTTTGTCATAGTATAGTTTTATCTAAATTTTATTATTGTTGAAAAAAGTTTTTTACCTGTTGTTTTAATTTATAATTGTTTTAGTTTTTTTATCCAATATTTTTGATTATGATTAAAGTTTATAACATTAACTTCAATATAATAAAATTTGGATACAGCTATATCATTTCTATATTTTGATTTTGTTTTGAATCTGATTAACTTGAAGTTGCTAATT
>JABFPJ010004591.1:0-13519 GCA_022817425.1 Gryon sp. ZL-2020 | reverse complement strand
GATTAACCGAGATGGGCAGAACCAAGCATACATCGAATAGTCAAATTCTCAGATAATACGGAGTAACATAATTAAGAACAATTAAAGATGAGTAACATTAATTTTATAAATATTCCTATGCTATAATTGCAATATAGGATTTTTTACTTTACTATTTGTTTACTATTTGTCAGTTGTATTATAAGTGAAGTTTTTATGTTTTATATTATTGATACGTGAAAATGACAACTTTAATAGAACAAAATTTGGAAAAATTCGTTTTATCCCAGTTTTTTCTTTACGTTATCCAAGTTTGTTCTTTATTTTATCCGAGTCTATATATAACAGAATTACAATTGGTCATATATGGTAAAATGTGGTTCATTCAGAACAATTTTTGTAAATAAAATCATGAATTATGAATGTAAATTAAAAGAAGAAAGAAAAGCGTTGAGGTTTTGAATATAAATTTGAGATGACAAGCAAAATGTCAAGAATTACGTAAAGGCGATACAATTTGTCATATAAAATGTGTGCTAAAAATATCCCATTTTTTGGTCCATTTTTTGAAATTTACGAAATTAAACAAAAAATGTATATTATTATTGCATAGATAACGTTTTTGTTGTGTTTACATATTTGTATTTTTACTATGCTTTCAAAGGTTCATTTACATGCACAGCATATACCTTGAAAAAATATCATTTTTTCTTCTCTTTTTTGAAAAATCCTACGAATTCTCAATACAAAAGAATTGATGGAGAAATGTTTAGAAATATGACACAAGCTTAAAATTTTTATTATATTGTGTACAAATTTTGCGGCCATCGTACAACTACGTATAACAACACTATCTGTCAGTGCATAATCGTAAGGTTATGTGAAACAAATGATTTCTAACACAAATTAACACTTACCTATGTGTTATCCCATTTTCGCTTAAATGCTCCAAAATACGTTGATCTGTTGTCGAGTATAATTTTTGTATTGTCTCCATTTAGTTTCGATTCAAACTGATGATTATTTTTCACGCCATTAACCACACCTGTTTGTTTGTTATACAAAATATATATATATATGCATATATATATATATGTGTGTAAGAGTATAAGAAAAAATCCAGGTATATGCAAAAATTGGTTTTCGAAGTACGATAATCCGGGTGATCTTTGACGAGCTACCGTGAACGTGATGGAATCAGAGCGAGTAGAAGATAGCTACGGTAATGGCGTCGTTCACTATCTTTTCGTAGTATCGCGAATTTTACGCGCGATTTAAGGTTAGGCTGGGTGTTTTAATGCAGAGAGATGGCTGATGTTGCAACAAAAACATCGATTATAAACAATCGATTGTTTTTACTTGCAATAATATGTAAACAAATTTTTCAATTTGTTATATTAAAAAATATTTTGTTGAAACTGGAATTGTTAGTTTTATTATCGAAAAGTACGGTTTTTTGTTTTATGAATTTCAAAAATTCAACAAAAATATTTTTTAATTTTTTTTCAAAAAATAATTTTCAAGTTATATTGAAAAAAATATTAAGTTTAAATTGTTTTATTCTCCTCCTAATTTTACATATACATTTAAAATATTACAACGAAGATACTGAAAATGTTTAATATATTAACTTAATACTTTTTTCGCTTTTTGTTTATTTATTCATTTTTTTTTATTTTTAAGATTTTTCTTATTCATTTGTAAGATTACTTATTTATAATCAATATTATATACGTATACTATACAGAGTATAAAATATACAATAATTCAAATAAAAAAGGCAATATTTAGTGCAGAGCAAATTGTGATTAACTCAATCAATAACCATTTTTAATCACTAAAATAAGACTCCAAACAGGCTCTCTAATAAATCAATATATAAATATAAAATCCTTCAAAGCTATTATACAAATTGTTCAACCGAAATGTACTCGTAATACAAAACCTTAGTATTACAAGCAAACTTATTGATTTGTTTATACATTATTTCACGTTTACTGTCCGAAATTAATTTAGTTCAAATATACACAACGATATGCATCATCATCGATGTTCTCGGAAATAGTAAATTTGTATTAAAAACAAAATTCGTAATGTTCCAGTTTTTAAAATAAATATTCTTTCCTTCATTTTATCATCGAAATTATATATATATAAGTATAATAATTAATAGTTATAATAATTCGGATTCAACTTATTAGAATTACAAAAATAGCGGCATATTGCCAGGCGCTACGGTGAGTTGTATTTTCGTTTTGGGACTTTTTGAACTCGGCGTTGTCGTTCGCGACGAGACATTCGTCGAGCGCAATATTCTCGGCGATTTTGCGGAGACATCAGTTGGACATAATAATTTGGACGACTTTGTCGAGGAGTTGGGTTCACGCAAAACTCGTCGCAAAGGTTTAGCCGGTGTCTTCACCGGGGTTTTCATTTTTTTCACGCTACTTATGACTAAATGCTGCGGCTGCGGTAAACACGAGCTGCGTAAATCTTCACGTTTTTGTAAATGTTCTTGAAATTGTTCGTAAGATGAACTAAAGCTTTCCATTTCCATACTTTCGTCGGTTTGCTTCTTTGAAACATTTTTGCGCGATTTGCTGCTGTTTAACGACTTTCTCGATCCAAACTGCAAAGTAATGTGGAATGTAGTCAAATTAATGTAATTATTTCAATATTTTACTATCTTTTCTTACATTATTTCAAAATGTTAATGTATGATATTAGATTGAAATATTTGTTATATTTGTTTTGAATAATTGTAATATTTTCAGCCAAACGGAATTATCTTGCGACATTATACTTTTGAAATAAATAAATCAAAATAAATCGATAAAAAAATATAATAACAAATAATTAATATATAAGCATACTTTTCCATGTTTTATCACATAATTTGGTGTTCGTTTCTTTTTGGATGAATCTCCATTAGCAGCTTGTCCTTTTGCAGTGCGTGAACTTCCTGTTGACTCGTCCAATAACTTTCGTTTGACTGACTTTGAGGGTTCAATCTGTCGCATACTGATCATACGTGGCGTAAGTTTGGACGAACTTAAGGGAGTCTTTTTCATCGATCTATCCTTTGCTTGTTTCTATAAAACAATATTTAAACAACATTATTTCCATTTTATTTCTCTACTTAACAATTAACATATATATATATACATTACATATACATGTGTATTATATGTATATAATATATAAATAAATTATTATCATTATAATTTTAAAAAGTAAAGTTTATTTTGACAATTTTACAAAAAAATATATCTTTAGTTTAAAAAAATCTATCTAATTAAAGTTAAAGAGAAACGGTATATAATTATTTATTAATTGTGAGATGAAAATATAAGACTTTAAAATAAAGTTCAGTAGGAATTCCATGAAGGATTGTAAACAGAAGGAATAAAAAAATAAACCAAATTTCGAGTTCTACTATAAGTATGAAAGTAAATACAGTAAATTTCGTGGATCGATCACCGTAAAATAAATCAATATATATATGTAAAAAATTAATAACAAACTTTGAATAAAAATAAAAATAATAACAACGATTTATGTAATATATAATAAATTATAAACAATTGAATAAATAGAATATATAAAAAAAACGAAAAAATAGAATAAAGCTCGTTAACAAGATTCCATGTCCCGTTTCCAGAAACGTCGAATATTGGTATATTTTCCCTGTAGCAACAACAAAATTAATATTGCAATATTTTTTATATGTATTTTCAATATTTGCTGTTTAATTATTTCTTCTTTTTTTCTCGTTTATGATTTTTCAATCAACGAAAAGATAAATAAAATAAATTGTTAGAAAATTATTACCGGCAAATAAAAATAACTTTATGCAATTTTTACCTTAAATTCACATTTAATATTTTCTTTTTCCTTATTATACTTGTCCCAGATGTTGGCAAAATAATCGTTGACTGATAATCCACATAATGTAAATACATCGTCATTCTTGTGTTCGTAATCCTCCAAACTTTCGAGAATTTGCGCTTGAATTTTCGGCAGTTTCTACAAATAAACATAATTGATTATATATTATTATATGAACACAAATATATTAATTATAATAATATCCAAAATTACTCTGTTAGCTATTTTGCGTTCTTTTTCTTCCGCAAGTAACTGCCCTCCTCGATTATGCAAACGATCTGGATCCATTGCACGTCTATCCAAAATTTTCATTTGTTCAATGATTGCTTCAAATTCATTGACTAAATCAAATATTTTCCTAAAAGACAATTTATTATTAAATTCCATTTATGAATAATATTGCAAAAATATAACTTTGTTCAACATACTTATTCTCTTCATAATATTTACGCAATCTGTCAACTTCTAATTCATGTAAGGTTAACAAACTCTCGGAGTAATTTTTACAATGCATTGGAACGAAGCTTTTTCTTTGTTCCTCGCCAAATTTGCATAAATCCCAAAGTCTCACGATCTCTTCGCGCAATTTTTCAATATATTTTGCCATATTTTGCTTACGCTTTTCCTTACATCTTTCAATTTCAGCTTCAAACTATAAATAATAATTAAAAATTTATTTATTTCAACATTTGTAAAATACGTAATTTATATTTATTTTCGATAAATTAATATTTACTGCTCGGTAGGTGGTTAAATTATTAGCAGAATATTTTTGTAAAAATTCCTGACAATAATTCAACGGCTCCTCTAAGCTCTTCCACAGCAACTTAAGTTCGTCTTTCTTTTCTTTCACACGCTTTTCAATCTGTTCTAAACGATTTTGCAATTGCTTCTCCCAATTTAACAAACGTTGCATATTTTCTTTCGTATAAATAAAATTTTCCGGCTCATTTTGAACCATCTTATGAAAATCATCGTCATCCGTGAGATGCAAGTTGTTCATTTTGTTAATTATATTTTCACGAATTTCCATAAATTCCTTCTCCAATCGATTCTAAAATGAAAATTGAATATCATTAAAGACATTTATCTTTAATTATACACTTATATTGATGAATTTTTATTTTTATGTTAAACTTACTTTTTCATTCTCCTGAATTATTATGTAATTCGAAAATTGTTCGAGATCCTTTTCATTTAATAACTTTTTCTCGAAATACATTGGTTTGGCACCAGTTTTTTTACAAATTTCGAATTCCTGTTTAAACAAATATTAAACAAAGGATATTAATTTTGCATTCAAATTAAAATATAATTAATTTTCAACTCATTTCTTTTGAACAACTTTCACATTTAAATAAAGTAAAACAATTACTCTGAAACGAAGCTGCTTAAAACGATGTAAAAGCTCATCTTTAAATTTCTTATATTTTTGCACTTGTTCATTCAATTTTTCCTTTACTAGATCCAGTGGAATTTCTTCGTATGAGGATAAATCTACTTTCTTATCGAGCTCCTATAAAATAAAAGTCATATAAAATTATAATTTAAAATTGTTTGTTAAAATAAATATTTAAACAAAAGTTATTTAAATATTGAAAATTCTACAGTTTTCCAAAATTCAGTATATGAAAATCTTACCTTTGATAATTTGCTCAGTGTTTCCATTAACTGTGTTATTTCATCAACTAAATTTTTTGTTTTTTCTTCAGATTCTGATATCATTTCTATCATGAGATCCTGTAATATACAAAATTTTATATTATTAATATAATAATAATTATTATTGGGAATACGTTAAAACGTATAATCCACTTGAAAAAAACTTATTTATTTAACATAATAATATAAAAACATTTTAATATAAAATTTATATATACATTACATATATTCATTCTTAACATTTTATTTTTCAAAACATAAATTATACCTTAACGTGTTCCTGAGCTTGTTTCAAATAAGAGTCCCTGGTTTCATCATAAAGTCTTCTTACGTTCCAAGAATCCATTAATTTGTATAAAAATGGTCGCAATTCGTCCAACCATTCTTGAATTTTCCCTTCCGGATAACTATAATTGCAATATTTACAAATAATAAATAATGGAAATGATTTTTTTTTACTTTTTGTTACAAATATTACATTTTGTTTAAAAAGTGTACCCATTAAACTTTATACACTTTTTGACTTTTTAGTATACAATAAATACCGTTTTCCCATATAATTTATAAACTTAAAATACACACACAAATAAGTATTTGAAAAATGTTACTTTTCAATTTGACAACAAAAGAGAATTCGTTCAAGTTCATACCTTTTAACGTTTGAGTCGTTCATGTTGGCTTTTTAAAAGTAATAATAAGACTGCACTAAAAACGACGAAAATCTAAATACATAAAACAAACAAAATATCGCAAAACACCGTCACGTTAAAAAATTCACTTTAACAGACAACAAACAACGTGCACTCAAAACTCACAATACAACCGAAGCTTTGTATTTAAATTTTAACGGCTTGCATGATGGCATCATTTTAAACTGTTATTGGCTCAGCCAAACGGTTTCGAAAAAAGAGAAATGCCTGGCAAGATGGCGCTGCTGTCACACACTCTCTCCTCTCGGAGTTTAGGCCAAATTCCCCCACGCGGACATATTCCTTCTGACTAACTTCAGAGCGTACTTTAAATTTCTCGAATTTGTATGTTTATATCATTCACTAAAGATATAATTCTTTAGCCAAATGGTTATGTAAAAGAATATGTAACAGAATAATAAGCGGGGGCCCCCTGATCTGCCGAATTTTTAAAATTCCTAGCGTTACATTTGCACTAAAAATCATACAAATAAATCGGTAAAATATCAAAATTTAAAAGAAACATATAGCTACATTATATCGATTATAATTTTTAATATTTAAATATTTTCAGTCCTAGATAAAGTAATAATTAGTTATTAAAGCTAAATGTTTCTTCTAAATTTTAATATTTTACCGATTTATTTGTATGATTTTTTTTAATTGATACGGTTCGTATATAATTTGTGCTAGGCTGTGTCCGCATTTTTGCATGGAAATTATGCAAATTTTGTAGAAGTCATTTATATTAAATTTGGATGCGAAATTTGTGTGGAATTGATGCAAACCATACGCTTCCCCATGACAAACATTTTTTTTAACTATTTAACTAATTTTAAACCGAATTTTATATTTATCAAATTTGATTTTTGAATACAATAATTGGTTTGAATTAAATTTGTATAAAAAAGCGGACGCACCATTCCCAGATAGCATATTTGCACCATATTAGTAGCATTGAATGAACATGCATGTTCTTCATGCTAATAACATGTACAATTTTATCATATTTAGGCAATTATTGTGTATAAATTAGATGTTGTATGATTTTCTATCTGGGATTGTTTGAACTGCATGCAAACTTTTTATGAAATTCTCATTATCGCTTTGCTTTCCGGATTTCTTAATGGTTACTTTTGGCGCAATAGTTTAAATTCATGATTTAACTTGCCATTACACATTTATTTCGTTCTAGCTTTCTTAAATTTTCTTGATTTGAACAATTTAAGTATTTTTGATTTGAACAATGCTTCTAACCTAAACATTTTTTTAATCTATGTATTTATATTCTTCAAACATCAAGTTTAAGTCTTCTAATTTTGCAAATTTCTTTAAATGTTTTTATTTGATTTACAAATACTAGATTTTTTTTATTAATAGAATGGATGTTATAATTATATCTATAATATATAAAGACTATATGAAAGGAATGCTATTTCGATATTAAAACTTAATTAATTTTATATTAAGCAAAATTTTTCAATTTTATTTCTCATAAAAAGATAATTACTATTGTCTATCAATGTGAAGCGCGTAATAATTTAAAGTACACTCTGAAGTTAGTCAGGGAGGAAATGTCCGTGGGGGAACTTGGCCTAGAGAGTCTAGACTCATCTCGACGTTCGATTAATCGATTTTAAATAGTTCTCATTATTTATTGTTTTTCTTAATGTACTTTTAATTAATTTAATAAATCATTCATTTTGAAATAAAAATTATGTAAATATAATAAGTATGTATCCCTCGTTTAAGTTGCATAGAAGATCATAGAAAATCATTATTGATATTTCAATTATGAAAAAAAACAATAATGAATCTTTATGAACATTCAAGATTGTCTAAAAATATACTTATGAAAACCTATAAATTATACAATTCATTAAATTTTATAGGAATTCATAATTATATTCTTTCAAAATAATGACATTTCATAAAGATTCATTATTGTTTTTTTCATAATTGAAATTTCAATAATGAATTTACATGATCTTCTATGCAACTTTAAACAAGGGTTTGTACCATTTAGTTATCCTTACTTGTACAACTTAAAATACTTACCTTATAGCTATACATCTTATATCATATATTAATACAAAGGATTTCGTAAAATTAAATTAAGAAATATAATAGATAAAACATGTATCAACTGAACTGAATCAAACGTCACAATAAAATGTAGTTTGACAAATTATTATATTAGAATGAAATTGCAAAATGTATAGTTTATACTATTTAATAAGTATTTATAAATTCAATTTTCATTTTTGTTACTTAAAATATTTCGCTATTCAGAACACATGCTGAAAAGTTATTACATCGATGTATTACAAAAATGCTATATAATTTTAATACTAAAATGTATGTTTAACTGAAAAATTACTGTTGAATTTTTATTTAAATAAGGAAGGATTTGTGTATTATACAATGCTTTCCCACCAAAACTTGAAATTAAACTTTGAAAAATTATAAGAAAATAAACAAAAACGCTAATCCTATATAAATAAAATAAAATTAAATCATTGCCAGCAGCATCTATGGCAAAACCATATATTTATATCCACCGTTGTATGTTATTTACAACAAATCATATGTCCAATTACAGTGACAAGTTAACTTATATCTAACGTACCTTTATTTAAAATTAATGGAAGTCAATGGAAATGAGGCCTTTTAATAATTAATAAAAATTGCTTAATGTTACGGCGACTAAACTATGTTTTTTGTTTATCACTTCATATATTTGTATATATATTTATAGATATAATTCATCATACAACTTGGTCATAACAAATATATATACATATATATGTAATACACCTTGTACAAACATATGTAAACAAACTTCGGTGGAAAATTATAATTAAACGATAAAACGGGTTGTCTGTTTCCTTTGTTTTATCTTAAATTTTGTTTCCTTTTTATTATCATTAGTCTTTGTTTTTCTTCTGTTTAATTCACGTACAAAGAAATAAGAAATTATATATTATTAGACGTAGTCGAAATTCGATTGGTCAAAAAATTATGTCGATCGTCATTTCTGAAAAGTGGTGTATAATTTTTTTATTCGGTTCTTCAACGAAATAACGCTCAACTACGTCAATCATTTAAATCCTATTATTATTATTAATATATAATTCTTTTTTACTTTTTTTGTGTACTTTTGGTATGGGCGCAAAATTTCTTATTTCTTGCATTCTACATTAAATCGTTAACATGAGCTATATATCTTTGTTATTTTTTGTTTTGTTGTTCGATTAACTTGGCATTATGACTAAAAACCATCTGTTTAAATGCTCAAACCGTAATAATAAATGAGCTCTTCGTTAATCAGCAACGAAGTTTTATCACTCTTAACCATTTCCTTCTTTCTTTGTTTTATATATATAGTTGTATCTCTATATATATATATACGATTAATAATATATTCTTCAGTTTCGACAAATTCATAATTTTTGGGCGGTATTCTTCGAACAACATCAACGTAATCAAGAACAATGATAAAAAACCTTTAAACTTTTTCATTATTATATATATATTCGAAAACGGCATTTTAGTCTTTTTAATTTTATCCTGAATTCGTCTTATTCATTTTCATACGGTATACTACCAATTCGAATTGGAAGAGTGACTGTAAATCATATTAGATAAGTAAAAAAATGTCTATATCTAATAATATCAATTGAAAAGTTTTATTATTATATTGTGTAGAAATTAAAAAAATTGGAGAACCAATCAATTAATGAAAAAACATTGAATAATATTTGTAAAATGTCTAAAATTATATCAAGTTTTAAACTATATTTAATTTGTTATCTTTTTTTTAACCGTAGAAAATTAATTTTAAAATGTAAGTGTAAATGTAAATCTAATTATACAACTATAATTTCAACATTTATAACTAATGATATTAAGTTAATTAAATCATATCCTTATAATTTAAAAACCAGCTCTTATACAATCCCTAATCAAAAAATAGCAAAAAATTTAGCTGTAAGTTTGACTTAAATTTCGCATTCCCCGATAAGGGGAATTGTCGTGAGTTAATATTATATGTACCAATACTTTGTTCTTCTCACTGAAAGTAACAACTGTTTAAAAGAGTTATTTTTTAAATAATACTGGATTTCATATAATAATTATATCATCGCATTCTATTTACTCTGTAGTTTATTTTAATCAGATTGTTAATATCATACATCTCCTTTAATAGACCATATTAATTTGCAATTGACTCTAGATATCTAAATCTTCATTAATTTATTAGTTAAATATTAATAGGTACATCGTTTAATAATCTGTGCATTTTGGGACCGATTCCGTCATAGAGAGATAAATCAATTCATGACATATTTTACATGGATTCATGTTCAGATTTACTTTTTCTTTTTACTTATATAAATGCATGTAATAGTTTGCGTGACTTTTCTCTCTGATGCTGGTATTTTCCTTTATTATTATTATTATTATTTCCTTTATTATATTATTATTTGTTATAACTTTTTTTTAGTTTCACATATTTTTATTATTAATTTATTCTAATATATTGCACACATAAAGGCATACCCACGTAATCCCCGCGTTTCTTTTAAATTACCTCTTTGACTTTATCTCTCTCTCTCTCTCTCTCTCTATCTATCTATCTATCTATCTATCTATCTATCTATCTATCTATCTATCTATCTATCTATATATCTATCTATCTATCTCTTTTTTTACTTCTGCTTTGTAAACCTACGATCTAAAATCATTCTCCAAATTAAAAAAAAATCAGAGATTCCTATATTTATTTCATCATATACATAATCTGTCTTTTAATTTGATTTGCTTGCTAGGATTAAAAGCTTCTCATATATCTCTAAACATTATTGGAATGAAAAAGCATAATGTTCCCCATGCTCGTGTATAATAATTGGAAAAATACACGGTTTCTCTTTTTTTATCTTTTGTCGACCCTTTCTTTATTAATACTTTATCATAAAAATGAACATGAATTTAATAGGATTTTGTACATTATATTTGGTCAATGCGATAAAATAAAAATTTAACAACGTAAATTTATTTTTTTTTTGTTTAAAATACTTTCCGTCGAGGGCCTATATATTCGAAATTAATGTTATTGAATAAATTTTATTATTGATACTGTACAAATTGTCTTTTGATTCACAAGTTTTTTAAATTTTTCGAATAAATGCCTGATTTATATTTTATACAGTTTAAGTTCAATCTAGAATTATAATTAATCAATTCAATAATTATTTATACAATAGATTATTAGGAGTTATTTAATTGCGCTATTCTATATACATATATATTCAAAAATACATCAAAATTGCGTGTGTTGGATTTATGTTTACTATTATCGATTAATATATCATATACTTTCGATTTAGAACAACGTTTGACGAGGAAGGTTCCACTAGACTGACTTTGAAAATCGTGGACATTTTCGAGGAAAGTATTTTAAATATATAACGTGACTACATTGTTAATCCTAGTTAATGATTAATTAGCTCGAAATGCAAATTTCATCGAACTGTAATATATCCCCCTTAATAATTTCGACATTTTTGTATTTATATTGTTTGTGTTCGCACACGAAATCATTATCAGCAACTCCATTTAATTTCAGCTTTTTAGCTTATTTGTTTTATTTTTTTCATTTCTCTTTTCTATTTGTCTGTCCATCATACATATATATATGCAGAGAAATAGAGATGAAGAAGGAAAATAGATGAAGGTACAGACTTACATCATGCACGAAAGAGAGTTCAAGCTGAAAATTGACTGAAGAAATAAATAGAAGAGACAAAGACTTTGAAAGGAAAATTTTACAACTTTCTTTTTACAGCAGATTCAATTATTACGGGTTTAGTTTTTCCTTTTCATTCATTTTCATGTGTAATTTGAAAGTCGCTTTATTTTCTTAAATCGTAAAAAATAGTTAATTATAAATTAATTAAAGTACCATCATACTTGAAGAAATCTTTTAACTAATTCACTAACATATTATTTAGAAAAAGAGGTAAGTGGAAAGCATTGTACAATAAGAAATAAAGAAATAGAGAAAAGAATAAATTAGAAAACGTGATGGATACAATCACAAGTCATCCGACAACAGATTCATATTTTTTTATCATTTTAAGATTGTATACAAATCAAAATTTACATATATATATATAAGAAAGAAAGAAAAAAAAAATATATATATATATATGTATGTACTTACACTTAGATATTAACAAATAATAATCATTAGAGTTGTACTACTGAATGTTGCTAAATTGATATGGTGACATTTGCAATTCGTTATTCTCTATGTTCACATAAATATTTACATTGCGTAAATTCTTTTTTAATATTCATTTGAATGTACCGGAGAGCCCCCCTTAAATCCTTTTTTTCTCTTCTAAAGGGGAGGAAATAAGGAGGTCACCAAGTATAAGTTGAATTATGCTAGCCATCGTCGGCGGCACGAATAAAAAAACCGAAACTTTTATTGTACAAAAAATGACTTGATCTATCACCTGCGTTTTCTCAAGTGATAAGGAAAGAAGTAGTTGCAATATCTCTCGTGAGACTCTGTGAGTGGTAAATATCTAGTGAACAGTGTGCAGACAGCAGCAAAGAGCAGACAATACAGAGTACATAAATATTTTGTAAAGTTGTACACACTATATCTAATGCATAGGTACAAATGCCAATATAATGCGATTGATATAGATAGCGGTAGAGACGAAAGTCAAGTAAGTACACGAGTAGGATGTACGATTGTCATATGTATGTATATAAATTATTCACTTTTATTATCATCGACACATTGTCCGATACGGCTCCGTACATAAATCACAGATTGTATTGTGACTAACTTAATAAATCATATTCTTTAATCATTACTTCTGTACAAAAAATTATGTTGGTCTCATTAATGTAATAATATTTCTTCATATTAATTTAATATAATACTAACTATACAACTGTACATATATAAGTATCAAAAAATATGATAAAATGAATTTATAAAAAATAGAACTATATGCCTTTTGATTAAAACTTCGAAATAATCACTAATTACTTATGAATTTCATTGATAATCTGTAAAATTAACTTAAATGATAAGAAAATAGCAAATTTAATTGTGAATTTAAAAAACGATTACAAAAATATTAGCTCTATGTAATAAAGATGCACGCAATACTTTAAGAAACAATCAAATGTTATAAAGACACTTGTGCTTTCAGTTTGTTTTGTTAATACGGTTAAATCTGTATTTATTTACTTAAGTTTCATTACTTGTTAATACT